>JADBJO010007103.1:117500-119516 GCA_016801955.1 Conus betulinus
TTTATCTACTTTAAGTGATGGAATAACAAAAGCAGATCCAGCGTCTTTGTTCTTTGTCAATGATCCATCCGTATACCTTAAGATGGTTAGGATACTTGCTTTGCATATGCATCTTTGCTGAATATGACAAGATATGCGGATGATCAGCTTTTTTAGCATCAGTGTGATTAAGGTCAAATGTTGCCCTGTTTCTTTCCCAGCTTGGGATTGGATCAGTATGAGAAATCTTTGCCAAAGAGTCGGGGTCAAATCAGTTTTCTGCAACAAATGGGCAGAATACGAGCCAATAGTAGACAAGTCGTTTAAAGGGCAAACATCAATTTCCGAATATGTCCCTACTGTAGAAGCATGTACAGGGATTCCCAAGCATAATTTAAAAGCCTTGCTATCGACACACTTTGCAGTTTTTGCAACAAATATTTAGGAGCACAAAAGAAAGCTTCTTGAGCATACGACAGCTTAGAACGAACGAGTGATATTGCCAGATGTTTCATGTTTTTACATCCTGGCACCAGCTTTGCTTGCTTAAGATTTTCAAAAAATTTAAACTTTTCCTAGCCTGGTTTAAGAGATAATCAATGTGAACTTTCCATGTCAATTTAGATGTGAAGTAAACTCCTAAGAATTTTACTGAGTGGACATACTGAAGTGTTTATTCCATCAAGTCTAAAATCGTTTTGGCGTGTTTTTTTCTTAGAGTAGCATTTATCCACATACACAGATCATCAGCATACTGCACAACGGTAGCATTTGTAGTTACGTGTGTGTGTGTGTGTGTGTGTGTGTGTGTGTGTGTGTGTGTGTGTGTGTGTGTGTGTGTGTGTGTGTAAGTGTGTGTGTGTGTGTGTGTGTGTGTGTGTGTGTGTGTGTGTGTGTGTAAGTGTGTGTGTGTGTGTGTGTGTGTGTGTGTGTGTGTGTGTGTGTGTGTGTGTGCGCGTGTGCGTGCGTAAGTGCCTGTGTGTGTGTGTGTGTGTGTGTGTGTGTGTGTGTGTGTGTGTGTGTGTGTGTGTGCGTGCGTTTGTGCGTGCGTGCGTGCGTGCGTGCGTGCGTGCGTGCGTGCGTGCGTGCGTGTGTGTGTGTGTGTGTGTGTGTGTGTGTGTGTGTGTGTGTATGTGTGTGTGTGTGTGTACGCGCTCGCACATGGAGACGTCGTTGGCAAGGTGGGCATGAATGGGAGAAAAGGGGAGAAGAATTAGGAGGGAGGGGTGGGGGTGGGGGGGGGGGGGGGGGGGGGGGGGGGGGAGGGGGCTGCGTGGGGTGAGAAACAAACGTAATGTAATTCAGCTTTTTCCCATTTTTATTTTTCAATGATAGGCTCTAGCAGAACAAACATCATACACAATGATTAGTGACAATCATTGCTAAATATTTTTATTCAGCTGCTGCAAATGCTAGCTAACCCAGACCTTACTGAATAATGATCAAGGGCGTGTTGCTAGCAGTCATGGTGGTAGATAGACGAAATCTGGCAGACCAGTTAGTAATAGTGTATCTGGTAGACCAATTAGTAATAGTGTATCTGGTAGACCAATTATTAATAGTGAAATCTCGAGAGTTACAGGCGCAAATAAAGTACCAACCATGATTACATATGATTTGCTTTCGTTTCGTCCCAGCAGATATAGTTGGTAGCAGAATCAAACTTGCCACATCAATGGTTAATGATAAAAGTTTCCACTTTTCACTTCATTGCTCAGATATGTGTGTTTTGCTATCAGCTTTGTGATTCCACTGTTGATGTCATATAATTGAGCGTATACTCCTCCTATCACTTAGTCGTTGTCATGTGTTTGAAGCTGTTGTGTGTTGAGAGTATAAGGTTGGTGACGTGTTTGTTGAACACGGTTGTTACAATCTTTAAAGTGTCCTCGTTGATACATGTGAAGACACAGGTTCTCTAATTCTCAAGATGGTCACGCCAACATCTGGGCTCGTCAGTTTAAGAACCAATCAACACTTACCGTTCTGAGACCTCGACACTTACCGTAGCTGTGCCTGTCAACAAGACGGTCATGG
>JADBJO010007104.1:0-27500 GCA_016801955.1 Conus betulinus
CGTGCTTTTATTACCTTAACTTTCACTATCGTTGTTAGTAGTACCATTCAGTAATAATATTGCTAGTATTGATACTACCACCTGTAGCATTGACATCACCATCGCCTTAGCCTCCGGGACTGTTGCCACGGCAACCTGCTGTTTAAGAATCCTCTAACCCACTCTCCTTTCTCCCATACCTACTTATTGACACCAAGACTGGTAGTAATCTTGTCTTTTTTTTTTTTATATATAATATTTTGACCATTATTAGTATTCCTATCAGTAATATTATTATCATCATTACGACTTTGACTCGCACATTATTTCCCTTCCAACAGCCTCGTTTTCATTCGAATGGTTACTCTGTTCTTGCCCACTCACCCACCGCCATCCTTCCCCTACCGCCCCCCCCCCCCCCCCCCCCCCCCCTATTTATTAAAACAAAAAGTCCAGACGCAAATATGATCATGGTCATAGGACTTAGGACTTTGATGGCTGAATGTGTTTTCCCCTTCTTCAGTTTTGCCCTTCTTCAGCTCACGAGTCCGTATCAGACAGTAAAACTGCAGACCTGAAGGAACCACAAAAACTATGAATATCACACACACACACACACACACACACACACACACACACACACACACAAAGACATGCATGAAACACACACACACACACACACACACACACACACACACACACACACACACACACACACACAAATACACACACAAACATGTTTCAACATGCAAGTGCAGGCACACGTAATCATAAACACATACATGTCCATATGTAAGCTTGCTCGCATGCGTGCTTTCGCGCGTCCACACACACACACACACACACACACACACACACACACACACACACACACACACACACACACAGAGAGAGAGAGAGAGAGAGAGAGAGAGAGAGAGAGAGAGAGAGAGAGAGAGAGAGAGAGAGAGAGAGAGAAAAAACACACACACCTACCCACTGTGTTTCTCCTTCAAAAAACCGTTTTGAACGTCTAATATTAATTCAGCCAAACTGAACCTACATGAACGCATGTCAGTGACTTCACAAAGGACATCAATAGGGGCAACAAAGAGAGAAAAAAGCACAGGACCAAAAAGCTGACTTACGACCAGCATTTTCGTCATGGAGAAGAGACTCTTGTAGGTGTCCAGATGGTCGCTGTAGTCCACCAGCTTGTTCTCCAGGTTGCACACCCAGTGCCGGTACTGGGGGCGGCATCGGTCCAGGGTGGGGCCCTGTAGAATGGTCCTGAGCTGCTCCTTGCTTGCTTCATGTAAATGCCTGTCCATGTCTGGCAAAAAGCGTTGGGGGGGGGGGGGGGGGGGGGGGGGATAACTATGTATCAGTTTCAGTTCTGTGAACATTTACTGATGGGCAGTAAAGATCATAAATACCAGGCATGAGGAAGATGGAGTTGCTTGGGGGATAGGAGGGGACGGTGGCGGTGGTGGTGGTGACGAGCAATCGGATTTCTGAAGAATTAGTTTTCAGGACATGTATAGGAGGTGAGGATGATATCTTGTGAACATGAATTGTGTTGCTATGGACTGATCATGTTGGAAGAAAATGTACTTTTTTCCTAACCAGCAACTATTGTAAGAGTCTTGGGACTCTAGCACAGTCACTGTGTTTCATTCATGAAAAAAACTGACGATGCTTTTCAGTAACTTCTCTCTCCATCCACCCATTGTCCATAATCTTATCCTCCTCCCCACATTCAATTCGGAGGTACCACGACGTGTTTTGTTGGATCCAACAGCCATTTTGCGCCGAATATGAGAAGATAAGTGATCTCTTGTCCTTCGTTTGCACTGTCCTAAATGTTTGTTTTTGCCTGAAGAAGACCCAAGAGGTCCAAATCCATTGAGTTTTGTCCTGTAATCTGTTTGTCTGTGTCCTTGCCGGTAACTGACCTCTTGCCTTTCTTAAACAGCTAGTTGATGGGAGAATTGACGATGAGACCAGAGGGTGGGGGAATGAATGGAAGGGAGGGACACTTATGGTGTGAGGATGGTTTGGGTGGAGCTGGGAGATGGTTGAGGAAATGAATGATATAACAATGAAATTGAACAAGACTAAACGATATTGTATAAACATCCGTTTTGAGGAGGCGTAAATATGAAATGTGCATGACATTCAGTAAACAACACTTGAATCAGAACGGATGGGAGTGCTGATGGGGGGGGAGGTATCACAGTGTGAATAAAACTGATGCTAAAGTAGATGAGTTGATAATGAAGATAACGAAAGGTATCAAAAAGGTACAAGTTTAGACCATAGCTGCTAAACAAACACAAGACTAACATTTCTAAGATTAAACTTTTTGTTCACCCAAAACCAGAAAAAATCATAGAGGAAGCAATCCTGGATTTGTGCAGAAAGCCCAAAAAAAAAATCCATCATGGACTGAGAAGAAAGATACGTCGATGATAATGAAAAGAACAGAGATATGGATATGTATATGACCATCAACAAAGAAGGTTTGAACAGTGTGTGTCAAATATGAAAGACACCATAACAGAGGGTAAAAGTGCTAACTTTCTGTTGACTTACCGACACACTGAACCATACTGTCTTCAACCTCTCGCATTAGGTCTTCAAGGATGCTCCTGAAGCCATCCCTCTGTCGTCGACCACATGTGTGGATCTCTGTCACAACAGATGGTCAACACATCGTCAGACTTGTCGCATCAGGGAATTTCTACATTCTTCTCAACCACTGTGGCTCAGTATCTTGCATCACTCACTGGTGACCGGGAAGTTGCAGAACTAAACAGTCACCAGCATAAATAGAAACGCAGGAACTCTTCAGTCCTAACCATGACCTATCCATAGCTAGCTGTATTTATGGGTTGATATGGGGAATGAGGGATCACAGTTCTATCATAGTTAGCTGTATGTATGGGTGGACAAGGGGAATGAGGGATCACAGTCCTATCCATAGTTATCTGTATGTATGGGTGGACAAGGGGAATGTGGGATCACAGTCCTATCCATAGTTAGCTGTATGTATGGGGTGGACAAGGGGAATGAGGGATCACAGTCCTATCCATAGTTAGCTGTATGTATGGGTGGACAAGGGGAATGTGGGATCACAGTCCTATCCATACTTCCTTACTTTCGCCTGCAACCCCCACTGGGGCATAGGCTGCGAACAAGGTTCCTCCAGGCATCACGGTCCAGGGCTATTCTCTCCAGCTGGTTCCAGATTTTCCCCAACGCTGTCACGTCTGCCTGCAGGTCTCGGCACCAGGAGTTCTTTGCGCGGCCTCTCTTTCTTTTCCCCTGCGGGTTCCAGGACAATGCCTGCCTGGTGGTGTTGTCGGCAGGCTTTCTTAGGGTGTGTGCCTATCCACCTCCATCTCCTTTGGAGAATCTCTGCATCGGCTTCTGGCTTCTGATCCGTCTGTTGCCACAGGTCCTCGTTGCTGATCCTGTCTGGCCAGTGGATCCTCAGTATGCGCCTCAGACAGGAATTGATGAAAGTCTGGATCTTGTTGCTAATGGTAACTGTGGTTCGCCACATCTCAGCTCCATAAAAAAAGTACTGATTTGACGTTGCTATCGAATATCTTTATCTTGGTTTTCTTGGAAATGACATTTGAGTTCCAGATATTCTTCCGCTGGAGAGAAAGGCTGCTCTCGCTTTCCCGATTCTGACTTTGACATCAGCATCTGTACCACCTTGTATGTCGACAACGCTGCCAAGGTAAGTGAAGTTGTCCACCTCCTCCAGCGCGTTGCCTTCTAGCATGATGGGGTCTTGGTTTGTGGCACTGGCTTTCATGACTTTGCTCTTTCCTTTGTGGATGTTCAGTCCAATGCTGGATGAAGTTTCTGCCACTGTTGTGGCCTTGTTTTGATCTCTGTGGTGGCTGGGTGTGTGAAAGAAGGGCCAAATCATCGGCAAAGTCTAGGTCGTCCAGCTGCTTTCAAAAGAGTCCACTGGATGCCATTGCGCTTGCCTGCAGTTGACGTCTTCATGACCCAGTCTATATAGCGAGAAGGAACAGGAACGGTGAGAAAAGGCAGCCTTGTCTCACCTCTGTTTTCACTTCAAAAGCACAGTCCTATCCATAGTTAGCTGTATTTGTGGGGTGGACAAGGGGAATGTGGGATCATAGTCCTATCCATAGTTAGCTGTATGTATGGGTGGACATGGGGAATGTGGGATCACAGTCCTATCATATGGGTTAGTCCTGTATGTATGGGGTAGACATGGGGAATGTGGGATCACAGTCCTATCCATAGTTAGCTGTATGTATGGGTGGACATGGGGAATGTGGGATCACAGTCCTATCATAGTTAGCTGTATGTATGGGTGGACATGGGGAATGTGGGATCACAGTCCTATCATAGTTAGCTGTATGTATGGGTGGACATGGGGAATGTGGGATCACAGTCCTATCCATAGTTAGTTAGCTGTATGTATGGGTAGACATGGGGAATGTGGGATCACAGTCCTATCCATAGTTATCTGTATGTATGGGTGGACATGGGGAATGCGGGACCACAGTTCTATCATAGTTAGCTGTATGTATGGGTTGACATAGGGGAATTGGGATCACAGTCTTGGATGAATTCCATTCCCCTGATGTGTATTTGAGAGTATTGTTCCATCCATCACGTCAGCTGGCGCTGAGATGCATTTATACAAGGATCTAAATAGTTACAGCCCTGTTATACAGCCTGGAAACAAAAATAAAACGAATATATGTTGCTGTTCCAACTGACCCTCATTAATGAAAATAACGTCATCAGCAGCGTTGAATCATCTTCTGCGAATCTCTGTTCACCGTTTCTTTCACCTGATCCCTGGTCATGTTTTCCTTCGACTTCCCTGTCCATGGTGCATGCATATCAAGGTCATCACCGATGGCACATGCATGGGGACCATCACTGGAAGGTGGTGTGAAGGGTCATCTCTACTTCATTGGTGACGCTCGCTCAGTCGGGATGTACAAACCAGGTGAGTATTGCCATCAGGGGTCTCTTACTTCAAAGCCGTCCACCTCAAGGGACCACAGCTCTCAAGGGGACTCCTCCATGGGCTGTCCTCGTGCCTCTAGCTCTATTCAGTTGGTTGTCTTCCTCTTCAGCTCTCCCAGTGTCTCCTCTTCAGCCATTTCTATGTTGCACCTCTCTTCCTACTCTCATGCTGGTTCCACGTCAGCGGTGGCGCACAGTCTTCTCCTCTTGATGACTTCACGGCAAAATGACACCGACAGTTCCCTGCAGTTTACAGAGATTTCAGCTGCAATGGTTTGATCTTTTGTGATTGTTTATGGCGTGGGGATGGGAGGGCTGACTGACCAGTATTAAAACGTTACCAGTGAAGAAGCACTACAGACAAAGCTACATACACACAAAGTCATACACTATGGATGTTATGCAGGAAAAATAATCAGTAAAAAAAAACCTCAAGCCAGAGAAATGTATCGGGGCTCATACCTTGACGAAGGCGCTTAATACAGCAGGGTATGAACGCAGGATCTTCAGCCTCTCATTGCGTACTATATGATATCACTCCAATTCTATTTTGTATTATACCATTTTCGTTTATATGCTATAATATGATATTGCATTATCAATTTATCATTGCATTACGACTGTTTTTCTTTTTCCTGTCTACATATGCATAGGTCTGTTTTGTATTCAGAATCCCCCGTCAGCCCCCCCCCCCCCCCCCCCCCTTTCCACCCATTTCCACACACACACAAAACGCAGCAGCTGTACAGTTTAAATCAAAGGCACTGTAAGGTGCTTAATAGAAAAGCACTTTACTGTGCTTAGTAGAGAGACATATTACGGTGCTTAGTAGAAAGGCACTTTACGGTCCTTAGTAGAAAGGCACTTTAGGGTGCTTAACAGAAAGGCACTTTACGGTGCTTAATAGAAAGGCACTTTACGGTGCTTAACAGAAAGACACTTAAGGGTGCTTAACAGAAAGGCACTTTAGGATGCTTAACAGAAAGGCACTCTACGGTGCTTAACAGAAAGGCACTTTACGGTGCTTAACAGAAAGGCACTTTAGGGTGCTTAACAGAAAGGCACTTTACGGTGCTAAGTAGAAAGGCACTTTACGGCGCTTAGTAGAAAGGCACTTTACGGTGCTTAACAGAAAGGCACTTTACGGTGCTAAGTAGAAAGGCACTTTACGGCGCTTAGTAGAAAGGCACTTTACGGTGCTTAGTAGAAAGGCATTTTACATTGCTTAGTAGAGAGGCACTTTACGGTGCTTAGTAGAAAGGCACTTTACGGCGCTTAGTAGAAAGGCACTTTACGGTGCTTAACAGAAAGGCACTTTACGGTGCTTAGCAGAAAGGCACTTTACAGAGCTTAGTAAAAAGGCACTTTACGGTACTTAGTAGAAAGGCACTTTACGGTGCTCAATAGAAAGGCATTTTACATTGCTTAGTAGAGAGGCACTTTACAGTGCTTAACAGAAAGGCACTTTGCGCTGCTTAGTAGAAAGGCACTTTACGGTGCTTAACAGAAAGGCACTTTACAGAGCTTAGTAGAAAGGCACTTTATGATGCTTAATAGAAAGTACTTTATAGTGCGTAGTAGAGAGGCACTTTACGGTGCTTAACAGAAAGGCATTGTATGCTGCTTAATAGAAAGGCACTTTACGATGCTGAACAGAAAGGCACTTTACGGCACTTTGTAGAAAAGGCACTTTACAGAGCTTAGTAGAAAGGCACTTTACTGTGCTTAGTACAAAGGCACTTTACAGTGCTGAATAGAAAGTCACTTTACGGTGCTGAACAGAAAGGCACTTTACGGTGCTTAGCAGAGGGCACTTTACGGTGCTGAACAGAAAGGCACTTTACGGTGCTTAGAAGAGAGGCACTTTACGGTGCTGAACAGAAAGGCACTTTACGGAGCTTAGCAGAGAGGCACTTTTACGGTGCTGAACAGAAAGGCACTTTACGGTGCTTAGCAGAGAGGCACTTTACGGTGCTTAGCAGAGAGGCACTTTACAGTGCTGAACAGAAAGGCACTTTACGGTGCTGAACAGAAAGGCACTTTACAGTGCTGAACAGAAAGGCACTTTACGGTGCTGAACAGAAAGGCACTTTACAGTGCTGAACAGAAAGGCACTTTACAGTGCTGAACAGAAAGGCACTTTACGGTGCTGAACAGAAAGGCACTTTACAGTGCTGAACAGAAAGGCACTTTACAGTGCTGAACAGAAAGGCACTTTACGGTGCTGAACAGAAAGGCACTTTACAGTGCTGAACAGAAAGGCACTTTACAGTGCTGAACAGAAAGGCACTTTACAGTGCTGAACAGAAAGGCACTTTACAGTGCTGAACAGAAAGGCACTTTACGGTGCTTGGGTTCACTGATGAAGAACTGCAGCTCCTTCTTGTTCTTCTCCGTCTTCACCGTGCAGATCTTGTCCACGTTCATGATGTAGCACAGCTGCTGGATGTGTTTGACCGCACTCTCAGGGTCCCCTGAGGACCCACCCCGGGACTGGCACTGAGACCTATCACCTGACACAATCACACAAACATACCATAATAATGATAATAATAATGATGATACTACTGTTAACACTACTACTACTACTACTACTACTACTACTACTACTATTGATCATGATTAACAATTACACTATTATAATAATCATGAAAATAAAAACAATAAAATAACAATAATAATAAAATCACAGGAATAACAATAATATCAATAATAATTAAACAAATAATAATGATAATAATAGAATGATAACAGCAAGAATAATTATAGTAGTAATAATAATAATATTTTTTTTAAACAATAACAACAACAATAGTAATGATAATGACAATAATGATAATGTTAATAAGAAGAAAAAGAAGAAGAGGGATGATGATGATGATGATGATGATGATGATGATGATGATGATGATGATGATGTGAAAACGACGACAACAACACAACAACAACAACAACAACAACAAAATTAATAAAAATCAGAATTTACATGCTGTGTACTATCCTCACATATGCCAGTGGATCAAAAAGTCCAACAGTTAACCGGCACTTCCTCCTCCCCTCTGCACCCGATCTGCTCATCCAGTGCCCCTTCACAACTCTTGCAGCACCGCAGATCTCTCTAAAGAAACCGAAACTCTCATCCCACCTCTGTCCTGTCCGTCGTGGGACTTGCGTGTGAGTGGAACGAGTATCACCTTACGTGGTCTGACCTTAGCCAGTGTGAGTGGAGCGAGTATCACTCCATCTTGAAGGACGTGGTCTGACCTTTCCCAGTGTGGAGTGGAGCGAGTATCACTCCAGTGTGAGTGGACCTTAGCGAGTGTGAGTGGATCATCACTCCATCTTGAAGGACGTGGTCTGACCCTTCCAGTGTGAGTGGAGCGAGTATCACTCCATCTTGAAGGACTTGTCTGACCTTAGGAGTGGAGTGGAGTATCACTCCATCTTGAAGGACGTGGTCTCCCTTAGCCAGTGTGAGTGGAGCGAGTATCATTCCATCTTGAAGGACGTGGTCTGACCTTTCCCAGTGTGAGTGGAGCGAGTATCACTCCATCTTGAAGGACGTGGTCTGGCCCTAGCCAGTGTGAGTGGAGCGAGTATCACTCCATCTTGAAGGACGTGGTCTGACCTTAGCCAGTGTGAGTGGAGCGAGTATCACTCCATCTTGAAGGACATAGCCTGGGGCTGGTCTATGGAGCTAATGCCAATCAAACTGAAGACACGGATAATGTTCTTCCGTCAGTATATATTTGAATTTGCTTCACAAGTTTAACATTGCTTGTACACTCGTGAAGTTCTCCATTTCTTGGTCTCACCGAGGTTTCGTCTGCAAAAGCATGATAGGGATCAACAGTGAAGGGTCTGGACTGTATCAGTACCTCCACAAAGGGTATCTTTCCACCTTTGCTGGCCTGTCTGCCTGTTGCGAGAATAACGCTGAAATGACTAAACCCAGTTTAACCAGACTTTGTGAAAAGAGAGTAGGATGACGAACGATCAGCAGACACTATTTCCAGTCGATACCTGCCCAAATGAACTGTGTTCTTTCAAAGCAAGGTGCACTTTCCCTTACAGGGGCAGGCTGACGAGGCAACACCCCGTTACATTTTGGTCTGGATCTGAGGTGGAATCCACGGAGGATACAGGATTCTAAAGCAAAACTATCAAAATACCGCACAAAATCTGCTAAACCACAAAAAAATCTGCTTAAATCAAAAGTTACTGAAAGACAGGTTGCGCCTTAAAGACAAACCCATAAAATTGTAGTGTAGATGCAGAACAATAGATCTGGATCAAATGGTGGACACAGGATATGTTCACATTATCGATAAAAGTGTGACAAACTTTTCATTGATGTCAGCCGCAATGTCACAGTGGTTAGCGCTGCAGATGTCCACCAAAGCCATTTATTGGTGGGAGTTTTTCGCCACAGCCGGCCCCTATCCTGCGTTGAGTTTGCTGTGGGCTCAGATGGGAAGACTGGCACCACACAGGAGAGTTTCATCCACTTAATGATCGCACCTTTGAAAGTGTTGCTCAAATCTCCTGACCAGCATTGCAGGTGTCGGTATCTCTCGGTTCTGGTTGATTCTGAGATACAACAGTAAGCATAGAGTAGAGCTCTGTCGTGGAGTCTCAAATCAGAATGGAAATCCGTAGCATCCACCTCAGCCTCATCATTCAGCATAAAGAAGACTCAAATTCTGATGGCCTTCATGCTCTGCTATCTCGGTGACCTCACTTCCGATTTCGTCTCGACATCTCTACCCTTGGCAAAGCTCATGTCAGGGCTGTGGGTGTGGTATCACTGAAGCGGCTCGGAAAATGAGAAAGAAAAATCCACTGAACATGAAGACTGTGAGAGGGCGCATTCATGATTCATTCGCCACTGACGGAGGTCTGCACGCTCTCAAATGCCATTCAAGTTTCATATAACATGAAGATGAATGACCTGTACCTTTTAAAAGTCATTATGAATCAGAAAATACACATACGATTCAGATATAATCAATCACTATTTTTCAAACAAACACAAGAAAGTGTTCATCTTCAACATGGCACTGATATTTGATGTTACGAATACACTTTTTTTCCCTTTGCCTTGTCTTCCAGATATAAAACATGGTCCTATCTTACCTGAGGCATGACGACAATGTTGGAGCGGGAGTCTGGGGAATGCTTGACGTCCAGATAGATTCCCATTAAGTTTCTAAAGGCGTGTTTACCCCGAGCTGTATGATGACATTCATCCAGGATGATCATGGAGAAATCGGTCATCTGCACTTCCTTCCGTTGGATGGCCTCCACCAGACACTGGGGCGTCATCACGAACACCTTGACCCTGGAGAAGCCAGACAGGACCAGCTAACACTGGGGGGGGGGGGGGGGGGAGGGTCATCACGAACACCTTGATCCTGGAGAAACCAGACAGGACCAGCTAACACTGGGGCGTCATCACGAACACCTTGAACCTGGAGAAACCAGACAGGACCAGCTAACACTAGGGTGTCATCACGAACACCTTGAACCTGGAGAAACCAGACACCGGGGGTCATCACGAACGCCTTCAACCTGGAGAAACCAGGCACTGGGGGTCATCACGAACACCTTGAATCTGGAGAAAACCAGACAAGACCAGCTAACACTGGGGCGTCACACGAACACCTTGAACCTGGAGAAGAAACCTGACAGGATCATGTAGCTCTGGGATCGTCGTCACGAAACACCTTGAACCTGGAGAAACCAGATACTGGGGGTCATCACGAACACCTTGAATCTGGAGAAACCAGACACTGGGGTGTCATCACGAACACCTTCACCCAGGCGAAACCAGACACAGCGGTGGGGGGGGGGGGGGGGGGGGGTCATCACGAACACCTTGAACCTGGAGAAACCAGAGATTGGGGAGGGGAGGGTCATCACGAACACCTTGAACCTGGAGAAACCAGAGATTGGGGAGGGGAGGGTCATCACGAACACCTTCACCCTGGCGAAACCAGACACAGAGAGGGGGGGGGGGAGGGTCATCACGAACACCTTGAACCAGGCGAAACCAGACACAGATGGGGGGGGGGGGGGGGGGGGGGTCATCACGAACACCTTGAACCTGGAGAAACCAGAGATGGGGGGGGGGGGGGGGGGGGGGGGAGCGCATCACGAACACCCTCTGACCTGGAGAAACCAGACACTGGGGGTCATCAAAAACATCTTGAACCTGGAGAACCAGACACTGGGGGGGGGGGGGGGGGGGGGGTCATCACGAACACCTTGAACCTGGAGAAACCAGAGATTGGGGGGGGGGGGGGGCAGCGCATCACGAACACCTTGAACCTGGAGAAACCAACCAGACACTGGGGGGGGGGGGGGGGGTCATCACGAACACCTTGAACCTGGAGAACCAGAGGTTCGGGGGGGGGGGGGGGGGGGGAGGGTCATCACGAACACCTTGAACCTGGAGAGAAACCAGAGGGGGGGGGGGGGGTGAGCGCATCACGAACACCTTGAACCTGGAGAAACCAGACACTGAGGGGGGGGGGGGGTCATCACGAACACCTTGAACCTGGAGAAACCAGAGGTTTGGGGGGGGGGGGGGGGAGGGTCATCACGAACACCTTGAACCTGGAGAAACCAGAGATTGGGGAGGGGAGGGTCATCACGAACACCTTGGGGAGAAACCAGAGGATTGGGGAGGTGGGGTCATCACGAACACCTTGAACCTGGAGAGAAACCAGAGATGGGGAGTGGAGGGTCATCACGAACACCTTGAACCTGGAGAGAAAACCAGAGATTGGGGAGGGGAGGGGTCATCACGAAAACACCTTCACCCAGGCGAAACCAGACACAGAGGGGGGGGGGGGGGGGGGGGGGGGGGGGGAGGGTCATCACGAACACCTTGAACCCAGAGAAACCAGAGATTGGGGGGGGGGGGGGGTCATCACGAACACCTTGAACCTGGAGAAACCAGACACTGGTGGTGGGGGGGGGGGGGGGGGGGTGTCATCACGAACACCTTGAACCTGGAGAAACCAGAGCTTGGGAGGGGAGGGTCATCACGAACACCTTGAACCTGGAGAAACCAGGATTGGGGAGGGTCATCACGAACACCTTGAACCTGGAGAAACCAGAGCTTGGGGAGGGGAGGTCATCACGAACACCTTGAACCTGGAAACCAGAGATTGGGGGGAGGGGTGTCATCACGAACACCTTGAACCTGGAGAAAAAGACACTGGGGAGGGGGGGGGTCATCACGAACACCTTGAACCTGGAGAAACCAGACATTGGGGGGGGGGGGGGGGGTCATCACGACACGAACCTTGAACCTGGAGAAACCAGACCTGGGGGGGGGGGGGGGGGGGAGGAGGGTCATCACGAACACCTTGAACCTGGAGAAACCAGACACTGGGGGGGGGGGGGGGGGAGGGTCATCACGAACACCTTGAACCTGGAGAAACCAGACACTGGTGGGGGGGGGGGGGGGGGGTCATCACGAACACCTTGAACCTGGAGAAACCAGACACTGGTGGGGGGGTGGGGGGGGGGGGGTCATCACGAACACCTTGAACCTGGAGAAACCAGAGACTGGGGGGGGGGGGGAGGGGTCATCACGAACACCTTGAAACTGGAGAAACCAGACACTGGGGGGGGGGGGTCATCACGAACACCTTGAACCTGGAGAAACCAGAGGTTTGGGGGGGGGGGGAGGGTCACGAACACCTTGAACCTGGAGAAACCAGAGATTGGGGAGTGGAGGGTCATCATGAACACCACTTGAACCTGGAGAAACCAGAGATTGGGGAGGGGGGAGGGTCATCACGAACACCTTGAACCTGGAGAGAAACCAGAGATTGGGGAGGGGAGGGTCATCACGAACACCTTCACCCAGGCGAAACCAGACACAGAGAGGGGGGGGGGGGAGGGTCATCACGAACACCTTGAACCCAGAGAAACCAGATTGGGGGGGGGGGGGGGTCATCACGGGGGGGGGGGGGGGGGGGGTCATCATCACGAACACCTTGAACCTGGAGAAACCAGAGATTGGGGAGGGGGGGGGGGGGGGGGGGGGTCATCACGGGAGGGTCATCACGAACACCTTGAACCTGGAGAAACCGAAACCAGACACTGGGGGGCTGGGGGGGGGGAGTCATCACGAACACCTTGAACCTGGAGAAACCAGGACTTGGGGGGGGGGGGGGGTCATCACGAACACCTTGAAACCTGGGAAACCAGACACTTGGGGGGGGGGTCATCACGAACACCTTGAACCTGGAGAAACCAGACACTGGGGGGGGGGGGGGGGGGGTCATCACGAACACCTTGAACCTGGAGAAACCAGACACTGGGGGGCAGGGGGGGGGAGTCATCACGAACACCTTGAACCTGGAGAAACCAGACACTTGGGGGGGGGGGGGGGGTCGGTCGGTCATCACGAATACCTTCAACCTGGAGAAACCAGACAGGACCAGCTAACACTGGGGCGTCATCACGAACACCTTGACCCAGGAGAAACCAGGCACTGGAGACACAAACATCAGAATCTCTGAAAGTAGGTCTGACAAAACAGCACTCTTCAAAAACTTTACGAAGGTGGACAATTTCAGTGAATATTGATCTGCATGCAGAGACATCACTCACTTACAACCAGTTCTGATCAATTTATCTCAATCTTTTTTTTCCTTTTTCATGGAGTGACTGACAATATTTGTTAAATATAGTGTCTGGAACTTATCATAGCGTGAAAGGCGATTGAAGAGTGGCTATTATGTAACCAGTTATCAAGACTCGAAATGTTTTATAGCATGCTGTTTATTTAACTGTTCCCATTAATAATTCCATAAAGGTGAGTGAAGAGTAGTTATCAAGTAACTATTTCTTACGGTTAACATTTTTATAGTATGCCATTTATTTCAACTGTGGCTCATTAACAAGTTCATCAATGGGTTTTTTATGTTAATTTCTGATGGTGGAAGAAAAAAAAGTACCTATTCATCGCCCTCTTGTCAACATCTGTTTAACTGCTGTAATTCTTTTGTCTATGGGGGAAAAAAAGCTGCCCAAAAGATAAAATCTCACGTGTCCAGCAGTTCAGCGAAAGGAGCGTTGGAACTAGTATATCTGCCACACCGGAAGTACGTGGCATGGGGGAAGAATTCGCTGAAACTGTGGAACTGCTGCTCGGCCAGCTTGACTTTGGGGGCCAGGAAGACCACACGCTTCATGCCAGAGCCTCTCAGGTGTTCCTGCAAGTGCAGCACCAGCAACATCAGAGCACTGCCCACCTCTGAATCGTCGTCCTCAGGATACATGTTTACATATACTACCAGACAATCCCCTATAGTTGCTTGCACAGGTGTGTACATGCGCTCGGAAATGCAAGCGTGCACGAGTGCGCGCGCGCGCGTGCACGAGTGCGCGCGCGCGCGTGCACGCACACACACATACTCACACATAGAGGCACGCACACACACACACACACACACACACACACACACACACACACACACACACACATATGCACGCTCACACATTTGCACACACACACATACACATGCACGCTCACACATTTGCACACACACACACATACACGCACGCACACACACACACACACACACACACACACACACACTCTTGACTACACACTCTGCATTTTGCCCGTCCCCCAACAGACAGACTTCTCTGTGTGTTTCTACAGTGTTTATCCCCACTAAGACGTCGCGGGACTGTTTGGACCATACCCGTCACAAGTCCTAAAGAACTAATACTTTAAGATATGACGCAGGGACCATATGCATCCAAACTCAATCCACTGCATATCCGCTCTTTACAGTATGCGCCCACTAGGACCTGCCCTTTGTTGCAAGTTTTCAGTTCAAATAACACCAATAACGATTTCTTTCTATTGTCATGCATAGGCACCAAAATTTGCTGATGTAGAATAAATGACGTGTTGTGAATAATACCTAGAATTTAACGACAACAGTCCTAATGGTACCCGAGATGTGGAGACTTTTTGTGCATCTGAGTAATAGGGTAGTCAGGAAGGATGGTAAATGGTTCTGCGTTCATCTAGTATCTGTTGCCTCGTCCCGAACTCTCTTTGTCGCATTTCTCACTTCTTCAACTTTTATTTTCATTTATGTGTAACCTTCATATATGCCGGTTTCATGGCTTTGCCCATGCTGTGTAGCAAAAAAAAATGGACTAGTCCACTGGCAGCGGTGTTTGTTTTGAAACTGGACTTTTTTGTTTTGTGTACCTCAGAGCAGTAAATAGTACCTTTCAGCAATCAACACCCAACCCCCAGGCCCAAACGCTGTCCATATAAAGCAAAACCATGCCATTTGCGTGCAGAAGCTAACAACTAGAATCTTTGCATCTCGGAATATACTGTATATAACCCCATCGGCTGGGAGGTCACCTTTGATTTGACAAGATAACTGTGTTTTAGTGTCGTTCACCTACCACAGAATCGTTCACCTACCATAGAGTCATTTACATACCTTAGAGCCTTTCTCCTCATAGAGTCGGTTACTATCATCGGTCGTTTACCTACCTTAAGGACGTTTACCCACCTTTCTCCTATCACAGAGTCGTTCACCTACCTTAGAGCCTTTCTCCTATCATACAGTCGTTCACCTACCATGCAGTTGTTCACCTACCATGGAGTCGTTCACCTACCTTAGAGCCTTTCTCCTATCATGCAGTCGTTCACCTACCATGCAGTCGTTCACCTATCACGTAGTCGCTTACCTACCTTACAGCCTTTCTCCTATCGTAGAGTCGTCACCAACCTTCGAGCCTTTTTCCTATCATAGAGTGGTTTATCCACCATAGAGTCTTTCTCGTGTCGTAGAGTCGTTTACCTATCATAGAGTCGTTTTACCTACCTTACAGCCTTTCTCCTATTATAGAGTCGTTTATCTACCTTAGAGCCTTTCTCCTATCATAGAGTCGTTTACCTACCTTAGAGCCTTTCTCCTATCATAGAGTCGTTTACCTACCTTAGAGCCTTTCTCCTATCATAGAGTCGTTTATCTACCTTAGAGCCTTTCTCCTATCATAGAGTCGTTTACCTACCTTAGAGCCTTTCTCCTATCATAGAGTCGTTTTCCTACCTTAGAGCCTTTCTCCTATCATAGAGTCGTTTACCTACCTTAGAGCCTTTCGCCTATCATAGAGTCTTTTTACGTATCATAGAGTCGGACGAAAGGCCTCGGAGCAGGCAATACAAATATAACTGCCTTTAAAATGGATTGCGATGGTTCCCTTATGCAGCCAGTGAAGAGTTTTCTTAATTTCATGTCCCCCCAGTTTTTACATCTTCAACCTCCTGCCCCCCCCCCCCCCCCCCCCCCCACCCCCCCCCCCCATTAAGTTCAAAGTTTTGCCAGGTCATTACTATGAAGACAATTTAGTTGTTGGCCTGCGCTTGTTTTTCCCCCACTATTAGATTGTTCGTCTTTGTATTTGTCTGACTTTATCAAGTTTAAAAGGCTGTGCCAGTCTTGAATAAAAGTTACTCTGTTAGGTTTCCTTATGGGAGCAAAGACTACCCCAATTGTTTACTGTTTATTGTTTACTGTTCCCTGCCTCATTTTCATTTCCAATATCATAGAGTCGTTTATCTATCATAGAATCGTTTACCTAACTTAGAGCCTTTCTCCTATCATAGAGTCGTTTATCTACCCTACAGCCTTTCTCCTATCATAGAGTCGTTTATCTACCTTACAGCCTTTCTCCTACCATAGAGTTCTTTACCTACCTTAGAGCTGCTTACCCACCTGTCTCGTATCATCGAGTCATTCATCTTCCTTAGAACCTTTCTCCTACCTAGAGTCGTTCACGTACCATAGGGTCGTTTATCTACCTTAGAGCCTTTCTCTCCTATCATCGAGTCGTTCACCTACCTTACAGCCTTTCTCCTACCATAGAGTTGTTCACGCACCATACAGTCGTTTATCTACCGTAGAATCTTTCTCCTATCATAGAGTCGTTAACCTACTTTAGAGCCTTTCTCCTATTATAGAGTCGTTTACCAACCGTAGAGCCTTTCTCCTATCATAGAGTCGTTATCCTACCATAGAGTCGTTTACCACCTTAGAGCCTTTCTCCTATCATAGAGTCGTTATCCTACCATAGAGTCGTTAACCTACCTTAGAGCCTTTCTCCTATTATAGAGTCGTTTACCTACTGTAGAGCTTTCTCCTATCATAGAGTTGTTATCCTACCATAGAGTCGTTACCTGCCTTAGAGCCTTTCTCCTATTATAGAGTCGTTTACCTACTGTAGAGCTTTCTCCTATCATAGAGTCATTATCCTACCATAGAGTCGTTTACCTGCCTTAGAGCCTTTCTCCTATTATAGAGTTGTTCACCCACCGTAGAGTCGTTCACCTACCTTAGAACCGTTTTCCTACCATAGAGTCGTTCACGTACCATAGAGCCGTTCTCCGATCATAGAGTGGTTCACCTACCTTGGAACCTTTTGCCTATCATAGAGTCGTTTACCCTACCTTAGAGCCTTTCTCCTATCATAGAGTCGTTCACCTACCTTACAGCCTTTCTCATATCATGGAGCAGTTCACCTATCAGAGAGTCGTTTACGTACCTTACAGCCTTTCTCCTATCGTAGAGTCGTTTACCCATCATTGAGTCGTTTGCCTACCTTAGATCCTTTCTCCCATCATCGAGTCTTTTACCTACCTTACAGCCTTTCTCCTAAGCCGTTTTCCTACCATAGAGTCGTTTACGTACCTTAGAGCCTTTCTCCTGTCATAGTGTCGTTCACCTACTTTAGAGCCTTTCTCCACTCATAGAGCCTTTCTCCTATCATAGAGCCTTTCTCCTATCACAGAGCCTTTCTCCTATCATAGAGTCGTTCACCTTCAGGAGCTGGACTCACCTGCATGTACCTGAGGATGACGAAGGTTTGCCGGTGCCAGTGGGCAGGAAGATGGCCACGTTGCAGCCTTGGCGGGCCCAGTAGAGCAGCTCCTCCTGGTAGTCCCTCAGTTTGATCAACCCATCGCTCGACACGCGCAGTGGCATGTTCAGGTCGCGCATCAGTCGCAGCTGTACTTTGCTGCTGCTGCTGCTGCCGCTGTTGCTGCTGGCGCCATCCGCCACGTCCTGCACGCCACTGTTGTTCTCGGTGGACAGGGTGTAGACGGAGGCAAAGTCGTCCAAACCATCTGCCTGGGATTTGGAGCTGGTGATGCTGTGGATGATGCAATTAGCGTTTTCACAGACGTTCTTCATTTCGATGCACGATTTAAAACACACACACACACACACACACACACACACACACACACACACACACACACACACAGAGAGAGAGAGGAGAGAGAGAGAGAGAGAGAGAGAGATTAAAACAAAAAAACAAACAAGAGAGTGAAGCATCAATGGGTACTTCGAAAAACAACAGTCCTTTCTGTGTTAAATCGTGAGCTTTGTCGCAATCTCCACAAGCAGGAATTACTGGACTCTACATAAAAAAGAGCAGTGTGGATCTCCTCAAAGAACAGGACTGGCCTATATACCTAAAAATACTGTGACTCTCCTCAAACAACTGGATTTCAAATGTAATTCGGTGTTCACATACACGTTACCACAGTAAGAACCAAATTAAAGAGATAATGGATTCTATCAAATGAATACGTACTAGCACTGACTGAATTTTAAATTGTGTGTGTGTGTGTGTGTGTGTGTGTGTGTGTGTGTGTGTGTGTGTGTGTGTGTGTGTGTGTGTGTGTGTCCACAGTCCTTCCAGAGCCAGATCAAGGCACAATGTCACAGTCCATCCGTATCAAAGATCGGACACAATGTCACAGTCTTCCGGACCCAGGTCAAGACAAATTGTCACAGTTCTTCGGAAGCCAGATCAAAGCACAATGTCACTTTCCTTCCGGAGCCAGGTCCGGACACAATGTCACAGTCCTTCCAGATCAAAATCCGGACACAATGCAACAGTCCTTTCGGAGCCAGGTCCGGACACAATGTCACAGTCCTTCCAGAGCCAGGTCCGGACACAATGTCACAGTCCTTCCGGAACCAGGTCCGGACAGTGTTACAGTCCTTCCGGAGCCAGGTCAGGACACAATGTCACAGTCCTTCCGGAACCAGATCCGGACACAATGTCACAGTCCTTCCGGAGCCAGGTCAGGACACAATGTCACAGTCATTCTGGAGCCAGGTCCGGACACAATGTCACAGTCCTTCCGGAGCCAGGTCAGGACACAATGTCACAGTCATTCTGGAGCCAGGTCCGGACACAATGTCACAGTCCTTCCGGAGCCAGGTCAGGACACAATGTCACAGTCCCTTCCGAAGCCAGGTCAGGACACAATGTCACAGTCCTTCAGGACACAAGTCACAGTCCTTCCGAAGCCAGGTCAGGACACAATGTCACAGTCCTTCCGGAGCCACGTCAGGGACACAGTGTCACAGTCCTTCCGGAGCCAGGTTAAGGCACAATGTCACAGTCCTTCCGGAGCCAGGTCCGGACACTGTCACAGTCCTTCGGATCCAGATCAAGGCACAATGTCTCAGTGGACTGTGTCACAATGGAATTATTTACTCAGGGGAATGCTGAAGGTGGGGGTTTGCCGGACGATTGAGGAGACAGCTGAGGAGCTCACACACATGTGGCTGATCTCCGGAACCACATTGAAGAGAGCCGTGCGCTGGTTAGAGACGGTCGAATTATCCTTGTGCGTGGAGACCTTTAGTATTACTTGTGGAGGTTCACACTACTCTAATATATGGCGCCCTTAACATAATACCTGTGGGCATTTCGTCTTTCTTGCTGAGCTGGTGAGTTAGTAAAGTCACTGTGACACAGCCCTGGGCATATGCAACCTCGCCATAGTCTCGGTACTCAGGAGCACGGTATGTGACGGAATTTAAACGCATCTTTTGTGTATGTAGCTTTGAATGAAAGTGAAACGTTTTTTGAAACATGAAGAATTTTCAGAGTGGAGTCTAGTGGTAACTCGTCTCAATTACTTCGGTTGTATTCGATCAAAGAACATGGTTGAAAAAGAAATGAAAAAAGGAAAACGACCTTCAATATCAATTTTCTATGATCTGTTCCTTGAAAAAAAATCGTTGATATCAATTTTCTGTGATTTGTACCATGTGAAACATTTTACAGGAAATCCTACATAAACGTGAAACTTGGACAGACGCACAGATTGACCGGGATGACGCATTATTAAGTGCACAAAGAACAAACATTTCTGTATTATTCAAGAAAACAAATTAACATGCAAGCCGATATAAATGTGAAACTTGTCTGTGTATCTTCTTCGTGGAAATGTACCATCAAAGGAATAAAATTAAAACTGATAATTCATATATCTTGGGATTTCAGAGTCAAGCATCATTTTAAAAATGAGTAGAGTATGACGACAGATGCAAGATCTTTCATGATGAAAAAAGAAACATTTTCGCAGGACGTGTGGTACCTACCATTTTCATAAACAACTTGGCAAGTCTGACACGTTTTACAGAGAAACTGTAATGAATGTGAAAAAGTATTACCCACCGTTGAATCTGCCTTATGGCACCAGAAAAAAATTATGCGTTTGATTCAACAATGTTATAGTAGAATTTCTTTATTTGCAGATTTCAGTTACACCGAACAAACAATGCGAGAAATTGGGCCGATTTTAGTCATACATATATAGTAAAAAAAAAAAAAAATAAATAAATAAAATATGTTAATTCAGTGTAAATGTATTTCCATTGGTTACGTAAAACTATAGTTTCAATACTTTTAATTACCGAAAGATGAATATTAATCAACAGTATTAATCAATACAGTCTAATAGATTGTAACAAGGTTGAAATGCATCCTAATCCGCTTCAACATTGTTAAAGAAAAAGATATACTACACTGAACAATGTGAATGCAGACTGCAATTTCGAAAATGCATTATCTTGCTGAGTGATAAAAACTAAAAATACGTTTCTTTACGTTAAGATGTTAGCAATATATGCAAAAGTTTGACAGTTTAGAAAAGTATGATATGGCATAACTGTATATGTTTGAAAATGTCTTTACCATATTTATCATATTTCTTTACCTGTTTTTTTATGCACAAAGAAGGGTGAAAAATTAGTGTATTCTATTTGTCTGATAAAAGCTTGTAACATTATTGTAAAATGTGTATTATGGAGAGAAAAAAGAACCTTCAATACAAGAGAGACAGACAGACAGACAGACAGAGACAGAGACAGAGAGACATCATCAACAAATGCACGACATCCAACAGATTTTGCCAGATGTTTGATATCTCTCTTCACACACCCGTCTGTCTGTCTGCTTTTTCTCACTCATCCTTTCAAAAGAACTTGCCGGTGTTCTGGAACTCAAGGTGCAAGATTTCCAAGAACATGGGTATTTCATCATGGCCCTGATCTCCATAAACATACTCCCGGATGCGTCTTTGCTGGATGGCCTGCTGGTCAGTGTTCCTCAAATAGTCCTCGCCGGCAGAGGTTCTCGGCCTCTCTGGTGCTGATCGCTCACTGTCTTCGAAGTCCGGAAGGAGGGTTCCCCCAGATTCTCCTCCTTCGCTCTGTGTGTCTGCCATCAACAACGTCAACACTGGGTCAAACGATGCAGCCAACGAATAAAGGACAAGAAAAGGAACAAAGGACAAAGGAAGAAGACATACACACAGATCTGGACAATACCTGAGTTTAGGGACCCCCCCCCCCCCCCCCCAACTTCCTGCTTTTGACTCTCACCTTCAAACTGCATCTCTCTGTGGTGTGTTTTTTTGTCCGCCAGAGAGGAACGTGAACCCCATAAAAAACACCCTGAATGTTCTACAAATGCTAGCCAAAGAAGCTCTCTTTCCGCGAGAAGTTAACTGTTAAAGAGTTTCTTCTTAAACAAAGGGGCCACTAACTTCAGCGTCGCCTTGGCGTGGATCAAGGTTGTTTAGTCCTCTTCCCAGTGAAGACCACATTGGCGCCAAACAACAGACAATGTGAAATCCGTTGGTGTTCAAACGGTTAAAAACTAGAACACGTTGGCTGAGTGCTGTTGCATATTATTATGTAAAGCGTTTCTCATCTCAGCTGCAGTTTTCACTTGCTTTTTGATCAGCTTTGTGGTTTATAGGTCTATCTTCATCCATGTTGTATACTGATCGATCAACCTTACGTGATAATGTTGATCAGAGAAGCCCTCCTTACTAAGAACAAGGCTTATATCGAGTGGCAGAATGACCTGTCCTCCGTCTCCAAGCGTGAAAGATTTAAAACTCTACAGGCAAAAGTCCAGTCCGACCTTCGACTGATGCAGGACCAGTGGTGGCAAGATAAAGCGGCCGAAGTCCAGCATTACGCGGATACCTACAATTCCAAGAAATTCTTTAGCGCTCTGAGGACAGTCTTTAGCCCCTCTATATCGGGCTGCTCCCCGTTGTTGTCCTCGAACGGTTCGACCCTGATCAAAGACCAAGGGCTTGAACAAGCGCTGGCAAGAGCACTTCAGTAACCTGCTTAATCGACCCTCATCGGTCGACGCAGACGCACTGAACCAGATTCCCCAGCAGCCAATGCAAGACTCGCTCGCAGAACCCCCGACCATAGACGAAATTAAGAAGGCGATCCGTCAGACAAACTCAGGCAGAGCGTCGGGTAAGGACGGCATTCCTGCCGAGATTTACAAGGCGGCAGGCCCCAACGCCCTTGAAGCCTTTCATGATGTCCTGCTGAGTATCTGGGAAGAGGAGGAGATGCCTGATGATTTCCGTGATGCCCTGATTGTCTCCCTCTACAAGAACAAGGGAAGCAAATCTGACTGTGGGAACTACAGGGGCATCTCTCTCCTCCTCTCTATTTGCAGGGAAGATCTTTGCCAGAGTTATACTCAACAGACTTATCATAGTATCGGAGCAGAACCTCTCCCGGAGGCACAATGCGGCTTCAGGCCTGGCAGAAGTACTACTGATATGATCTTTGCCATCCGACAACTTCAAGAGAGTGCATTGAACAAAACATGCCCCTTTTCTCTGTTTTCATAGATCTGACCAGGCTTTTGACACGGTCAATAGAGAGGCCCTCTGGACAGTCCTAGAGCGCATCGGATGCCCGCCAAAGTTTATATCAATGATCAGGCTTTTTCACGACGGCATGACTGGCCAGGTCCTCTCTGGCGGGAATGTGACGGAAAGCCTTTGCAATCACCAACGGTGTGAAACAGGGCTGTGTTCTAGCTCCAGTCCTATTTAATGTGTGTTCTTCACCTGTATGCTGTCCCATGCCGTCCGCGACCTGGAGGAAGGGGTCTACATTCGATACCGTTTGGATGGCTCCCTCTTCGACCTGTGTCGTCTCACTGCCAAGACAAAGAGCATGCAAACCCTCCTTCAAGAAGTCCTCTTTGCTGATGACTGCGCCCTTGTGGCCCATGCAGAATCCGACCTGCAGATGATGCTAGATCGCTTCTCTGAGGCCTCAAAACTCTTCGGCCTGACTGTCTGTCAGTCTCGGCAGACGGAGGTGCTTCACCAACCTGCTCCAAACACCCACCACCTGCACCCAGCATTATCATCGACGACACACCACTTGCCAATGTCGAAAATTTCAAGTACCTGGGAAGCACCATCTCCTGTGATGGCTCCCTGGATAAAGAAATCGTCTCTAGAATCGGCAAGGCTAGCCAGGCAATGGGCAGACTCCGCACCCGAGTGCTCAATCAACACAGTATCCGACTATCAACGAAACTGAAGGTCTACAATGCGGTGGTACTCCCCCCTCCCTTCTCTACGGTTGTGTAACATGGACACTGTATCGCAGACACTTAAAAAAACTGGAATACTTTCACATGCGAGCGCTCCGTTCCATACTCGGAATCAGCTGGCAGGACCACATCACCAGCCTGGAGGTCCTGGAACGTGCCAACTCCACCAGCGTTGAGTCCATGCTCATCAAGGCCCAACTTCGATGGGTGGGGCATGTCATCCGTATGGAGGAGTTAGGATGCCAAGACGCCTGATGTATGGTGAGCTACAGCTCGGCAAGAGAAACCAGGGCCGCCCAAAGCTGCGATACAAAGACACTGTGAAAGCAAACATCCAGTGGTGTCACGTCAAGCCGAGAGAACTGGAGGAGCGTGCTATGGACAGACCAAAATGGAGAGTCTCAGTCAACAAAGCTGCTGCAAACTACGAAGAAGCACGACGCCCAGAAGCTCACTGATGCCAGAGAAAAGCGACACAGGGCTGCATCAGCAGTGATCACAACAACGGACTTCCAATGCCCCCACTGTTTCAAGACTCTGCGCCTCCAGGCTAGGACTGCAGAGCCACCTTCGCGTGCATCGATGAGCTGCAGAACGTAAATGTCATCATCGGATCCGATGGACAACCACAATATGTCTATGTTCATCCATGTGGTATACTGATCGATTAACCCTATGTGATGATGTTGATGTGGTTGCTGTATGTTTCAGGGAGATCTGTTCGATTGATTGTAATAGTTTTGATGTAAACTGCGGAGATGTTGAAGGCACTGCGAATATTGCCAAGAGGGGTGAGGGAGGGTGGGGAATGGAGGTTGGGGTGGGGTAGGGAAGAAGAAAACGATGGGTTGACCAAACTTATCTCTGTGTCTTTTTATCTACCACACACACAGAGACTCAGATACTGACACAGACAAACAAATACTGTCACTCAGACAGAGGGGGGGGGAGAGAGAGAGAGAGAGAGAGAGAGAGAGAGCGAGAGAGAGAGAGAGAGAGAGAGAGAGAGAGAGAGAGTCACTAGTTCCTGTGTTAAATTGCTGGAATTACTCAATATCTAACCTAGTTTTCTTCCTCTCCAACTCACACAAACATCAAGCTTTTAAATCTGCGTTCATCATTGAAAGAAAGGTAACTCAAAGCACCCAAGACCGTCAGTAACAACATGCATCATTCAAATCAGCAACATAGCACATTTGGGGGCCCTTCTTCTGGAAGGCTTTATTTGTCTCGCATTCTGACAATCTATAGAAGGCCGCACTGTGTGTTTGGTTGGCACATAGGTATATGTCATTCAAGATCAGTGTACATCAGATCTTGTGGAGAGAAAACCTAAAAAAAAAAACAACCAGATCCCTCAACCCCATCTTATCTGTGTTCCACTTTCGTCCACATCGACTGTGATTTTATATTTGTATTTCTTTTCCGTGCTCTCATGTTGTAACTGGTCTGTGCCCGTTAAGGCACAAAGTTCTCTTTTCATACAGATAAGATTGTATTTTATTGTACAGTGTACTAGCTAGCAGCGCAGCTAGTATGAAGCACACAGCACAGTATTTGCCCCTACCACGAATCTTTCTCTTGTGTCCTCAAAGCCTGTAAGAATGTCATATTTCAATTCTGAAAATAATAAGGCAGACCATTCAAACATACCAAAACACCGCATTCCACATGTGCAAATCATCTTTCTTAGTGCAGAGTGAGTATGGATCCCCTGTGCTGAGAAAATTGTTCAATACTCATTTAAATTGTTCAATTAGGAACTCATTTGAAATTGTTCAATTAGTACCTCATTTAAAATTGTTCAATTAGGAACTCATTTAAAATTGATCAATTAGGAACTCATTTGAAATTGTTCAGTTAGTAACTCATTTATAAATGTTCAATTAGGAACTAATTTAAAATTATTCAGTTAGTTACTCATTGAAAATGGTTCAATTAGGAACTAATTTGACATTATTCAGTTAGTAATTCATTGAAATGGTTCAATTAGAAGCTCATTTGAAGGACCCAGGGGGAAAATATGAATTTGTGTATGCCAACGATGTAACTGAGTATGGACGCATTGACATTGAACCATGAGTGAAGTCTATCAATAGTTCACATTGGACAACACGTTTTTGTATTCTGAATTGTGTCAAAAGTGCAACAGACTACACATTACATTAGACAAAAGAAACAAAACATATTGGGGGAAAATTACTTAATATAAATCTGCAGATATAAAAAAATACTATGAATGTGCTGACAGCTTAGGATATCAACAATCATTACAACTGTATTCCAAAACGATATAGGCAGAAATACCTTCAACATCATAATCACGACCACGTCGTCCATAGGCCAGCTGGTCTGGAACATACCAGGGACAGACATGTCACTAACATCACTCAGCATTCAGAAGAAAGATTTCTTAATCAATGTCAATATATTCCACAGAGATACTTTACTGTGTTTAAGAGAATCACTGTTCAACAGGACAGTTATGTTTAAACATGCAACTATATGTTTCCATCTTTTTTTTTCCCCCCGTCTTCTTCACAGTCCAGCCAACCACGAAGGCCCCATCAGGGGTGAGTTCTGTGAAAAGGAAAGAAGCATAACCGTATTTTCTCTTTCATTTTGTTTGACTTTTTGTTAATGCGTTGGTGAAAGGGACGACAAAATGTATACACCTACATCATCAACAACAGCAAACTATGAAAACATTGGAAAATACACAGAAAGTAAAACCTGCGACACATTTACGTCCCAACCAACACACATGCACGTTAAGCTACAGCCTCATGCTCATAACGGTCCAACTCATCATGGCGGCGTTCACTGACATTGCAGTAACCTGACACGCGTTTGTCATCGTTCACTGCAAGTACAAACCAAACTTTTGTGTGGCCCCCAGGGGACAGCACTCCATACCAGTATGTTGCCTTTGGTCGTTCCTACACCAGCATATTGTCACATAGTATAATGATTGTACGTCAAAAAAAAACAACAAAAAAACACGAGTAAAGCACTGCTGTAAAATGTTGAACCGATCAGAAAAAATGCACTTTATGTAAATGGCGATATTAATGTATGCTACACTTTATGTAAACGGCTATATTTATGCATGGTACACTTTATGTAAACGGCTATATTAATGTATGGTGTACTTTTTGTAAATGGCTATATTAATGTATGGTACACTTTATGTAAATGGCTACATTAATGTATGCTACACTTCATGTAAATGGCTATATTAATGTATGCTACACTTTATGTAAATGGCTATATTAATGTATGCTACACTTCATGTAAATGGTTACATTAATGTATGCTACACTTTATGTAAATGGCTATATCAAGGTATGCTATACTTTTTGTAAATGGGTATATTAATGTATGCTACACTTTATGTAAATGGCTACATTAATGTATACCACACTTTATGTAAATGGGTATATTAATGTATGCTACACTTTATGTAAATGGCTACTTTTTCTACGATCCTATGTCCAGTATCAAGCTGAAAATGAGCGCACACGCGCATGTGTGTGTGTGTGTGCGTGTGTGTGTGTGTGCGTGTGTCAGGGGAGAACACTCACCATAAACCTCGCTCCACGTGTCAGGGGGAGAAGACCCTTTCAGGCACCAGCAGCCCAAACCCCTCTCCTCCGTTGTCCTCAATGGCCTCCACCACGCTCTTCAGCCAGAAAGCGGACCCCCCGGCAATCTCCCAGAGCTCACGCCCTCCATCCAGTTCTCGAAGTCGTGCC
>JADBJO010007104.1:35000-45000 GCA_016801955.1 Conus betulinus
AAACAAGTGATGAAAGAAAGGCGGACAGAAACAAAGAAAGAATAAAGCAAAGATAGAAACAAGTAAAAAAAGAAAGAAAGGGGGAGGGGGGGGATAAAGAAAGAAAGAAGGAAAAGGGAACGACAGAAATAATAATGAAAGTATGGATGGAAGATAAAATAATGTAAAGAAATAAAGAGAGAAACAAATAAACCTAATTGAGAAGGAAGAAGTGAGTATAGAAATAAAGGGAAGAAAATAATGAAGAAAACTGGATGACAAGTAATGAAACAAAGGAATAAATACGTAGATAACGAAAGTATGTTAAAGGCAGCAAGACAGAAAAGACAGAAGGAAACAAAAAACAGAGTAAGTAAACGCAGATACAAAGAGAGAACGAAAGAAAGAGAGAAACAAGTTGCCAAATGTGAGAGAAAGAAGTGAAAAGTAGGTATTAAAAGAAAAGAATGAAGAAACAAAGAACGAATGAAAGAAAGGAGAGAGAAAGAACAGTAAGAAAGGACAGCAAAGCGAAAGACAGAAAGAAATGAGCGCTCGCGCGCGATAAGAGGTAATGCCTGGACTGCGAACATGTGTGCCAGCTGATAACGAAACGGTCGTACCCAGTGGTCGATATTCGTCAGCTCCAAAGAGAAAACCCTGGACGCTTTCCTGAGCAGAAACATTCCCCCTTCTTTTTCTTTCTTCCTTCTCACGAAACTAGGTCTATTTATAGCGGGTTGGGAAACTCCATAGTTTTGTTTGTGCTTTCTCCATTCTAAACACATTCTAGTACATTCGTTTTTTCCGCATGTCTTCCGCATGTCTTCTTCTTTCTTCTTCTTCTTCTCTCTCTCTCTCTCTCTCTCTCTCTCTCTCTCTCTCTCTCTCTCTCTCTCGTTACACAAGAGAACTACACTGGTCAACACAAGTTAAGGGCCGGAAGAACAATCCTCTCTCAAGAGCAAACAACAAAAGAAAACACATCCATCTGATAGGATATTTAAATTGACATTTCATCTTCCGACTCAACTGAAAAAAAAATCAACACGACACATTTCATCACCTTGACAGACATCAGAATGACCCCCCCCCCCCCCCCCCCCCCCCCCTCTCCCTCTCTCCTCTCTCTCTCTCGAAAAGTTGCAAGAAATGTCAATTCAGTTTGTTCATGTTCAGTAGCTGGTGTGACCACCATTTGATGCCTGACATTCCGTCAGCCGTCGCCGCTTGGAGTGAACGTGGTTCTGCAGCACCTGATAAGGGATTGCAAGCCACTCCTGCTGCAGGAACTGGAACAGCTGAGCAACATCAACAGGCGCAGGATGGTTGTCCATGACTCGGCGTCCGAGGATGTCCCAGAGGTTTTCGATGGGTGCCAAGTCCGGGGATCGGGCTGGCCAGTCCATACGGACAACCTGCTGACGCTGCAGGAGGTCCCTGACCACCAGAGCGCGATGAGGAGTGCGTTGTCATCTTGAAGAATGGAGCCTGGTCCGATGACCTGGAGGGTGGGGATGATGATAGGCCTCAATCAATCTCATCTCTGTACTTGTTTCCGGTGAGATTAATAATGTGCAGAGGGGTTCTAATAAGGTGCAGAGGGATTCTGCCGTGAAGATGGAAGCCGCCCCACACCATCACGGACCCGCCTCCGTAGCGATCGTGCTACTGAACGCAGGCGTCCACAAACCGCCCCCCCACCCGTCGCCACACGCGCCTGCGGGCATCACAGGTGGACAGAGTAAAGCGTGACTCGTCCGTGAAGAGCACCCTGCCCCACTGCTGTCTGTTTCCATCGCTGATGGCGGCGGGCAGAACGCCATACGAGCCTGATGATGACGTTGTGTGAGAGGCGGAAGCACAGCAGCTGCCCTTGAGTGGATGTCAGCTTCATGCAAGCGACGTCGAACGGTCTGAGAGCTGATGAGGACGTTAGCTGCTGTCCGCAGGTTACTTCTCAACGTCCTGGCAGAGATGAATCTGTCTCGAAGCGCCGACAGCTGGAGATACCGATCGTGTCGCCGAGTCGTTGCTCTTGGGCGTCCAGAGCGGGGGCGTTCTTCAGCACTTCAGTGGGTTTGAAAGCGTTGGTTGAGGCGCTGGATGACAGAGTGGCTCACTCCCAGTCGTCTGGCCACTTCCCGACCGGAAACGCCGTCCTGGAGCCATCCCAGTGCCCGCCCGCGATCGAGTGTTTGAAAGTCGTTGTCTTGGTGGCATGCTTATTGAGAGTCCAGGTTGTCGCCCTTAAAAACACATTTGCGTTGAACTTTTGCTGAGCAGTGTTTACCACAACCATGACTTGCACGTACACTGTGCCAGAAAACTGCAGCACCTCTGCTTCTTCAGCAAGAAGCAACCAAATTTCTGTCAATTTCTCGTGAATTTGTAACATTTTGAGCGCCCCTGACAACAGTGTTCTGGCTTGCAATGGGTGTAAAGCAGGTTTGGGCACGTGCAGCAGCAACTGAAGTTGCAGTGTCGCTCAAGTTGCGCCTTTGTCTCCATTGTTTGTCTTGGTGTGAAATAACAGTTTGTAAAACTACTGAAATCTGAAGCCGGCCCTTAACTTGTGTTGACCAGTATATCTGAAAAAGGATGAAAAGTCCTTGCAATATGCATATCTACTTTATACAAGTGCATAACGACGAAAGGTTGGACCATGATATAAGAATGATGGAAGTAATGTAGAGATGAATGTTGGATGAATATGTGTAGATGTTACGTATAAGTAGCCATGGATTAGAAGACAGGAAAACATAAACCAGTGTATATACAATAATAGAAATAGGCACTTAAAGATAGTAAGTGAAATAGTAAAGTACATATAGGCACGAGCATAACAGAGAATAAGCCAAAACCGAAACTAGGTTACTATCTACAGAATGAAGCAAAGGTCGTGGTCGGTCTTACGCTGAATGTGCCACGTCCTCTGTGTGAAAGCAAGAGAGGCTTCCGCATGCGGCCTTGGGCGACCAATGTTTGATATGTGCTGACAGATACAAGATGTTAGCATGCAAGTTACATGTTCAGGGGCTTTGGGTGCGAGCTTATATGCCCGGCCGGCGCGCCCCGTGCGGCTCGCGGACTGCCCCCCCCCCCCCCCCCCCCCCCCCGCCCCCTCCTCCCCTCTCTTACGCTCCCCCTCTGATGAGGGGGTGAGGGTGGGCACGGGGCGGGCGGGCCGGACAGCAACAAGAGACGTCGGAGCACAGCTGGCATGTCGACGAGTATCTAGCTTATTGTGTCTTTAAGAATAGCCCAGCCTATAGTCATACAACCAGTTAGGAAATGTATATTAATAGAGGAAATACTACAGGCCCGTTTTTAATTTTACCTGAATGACTAGTACTACAAAGATTCGAGGATATATAGCCTATGTTGGTATACAACAGTGTTGCCTATCAACCTTAGGAAATATTGTCTCGATTAACTAGTATGTTTTGTGACTCTCAAGATATGGTCGCTATAGTAATCTGACGCAAATCAGTATCGACCGATGATTACCGATGTAAAACGCAAAAAACTTGTATGTTCTGACGGATCATATTCATATATGTGCGACTAGATGTTATGTGAGTTTTTGTGGACGCTACAATACTTTGATGGAATTGATGATGATATAGGGATTAAAAGACAGGAAAACATAGGCCAATGTTTGTAAACAACAGAAATAAGTAAAGACAGTAAGCGAAACAGATACACCTTTCGAACCTATGTACTTTCTGAAGACAAAACAATCCACATATCTCCTATGCCATTAAGCACAGACACGCACGAATGCAACAAAAAACAGGTTAAAATCGAAACTTGGTTGGTTACTACCAACAGAATAAAGTAAAGGTCAAGGTCGGCCTTGCGCTGGATGTGGCATTTCTTCTGCGCGAAAGCGGAGGACAGCGCTACATGTGGTCTGGGGGCGACCCGGAACATGTACAACATATAATACATAACTGAAAGAAGGTCTAGGTTTTTGCTGTGCATTCATGTGTCTCGTTAACCTTGTACAATGCTGAATGTCTGATATGTAGTGACTTGATGCTATTCGATGTCGACCGATGACCACCGAAGTAAGATACAAAACCTAACAGGCTACGTCTTGAATGAATCATCATGATAAATGTGTGACTAGATGTTATATGAGGCCCCTTTGATGCCAGAATACTTTTAATGAGTAGAAAGTATAAATAAAAGGATTAGGCTATGTTTGCACACATGAAGTATGTCTGTAAACAGAAATGAACAGAATAGGATGTATTATGTGGGTACAATGCTTATATACAAATGTCTAGTACTGAAATGCATGTGAATATCTATAATATCTATCACTGACGTAAACTGTAGGGATGGTTTTTTCGGTATGTTCTTGATTGCAATGAAGTCACTACATTATTTAAACCTTACCCTAACCCTATTCTACCCTAACCCTAACTCGGACTTTGGGGAAAAAAAAAAAAAAAAAAAAAAAAAAAAAACAAGCCATCTCCGGAAACAAGGCCTTCATAGCGAGAGAATCGGGAATCCCCGATTCCGAGGCTGGCGTCTCCTTACTGACATTGAATTTCAAAAAGGAAGACGCATTTTGTTTGAATATTAGTAAGTTTCTAATTTGAATTGAACTGAATTGAATTGAATTGAATTGTGTGTGTGTGTGTGTGTGTGCGTGCGTGCGTGCGTGCGTGCGTGCGTGCGTGCGTGTGTGTGTGTGTGTGTGTGTGTGTGTGTGAGCGCGCGCGTGCGTGAGACAGTGTGTGTGTGTGTGTGTGTGTGTGTGTGTGTGTGTGTGCTTGCGTGCGCACGCGCGTGTGTGAGACAATGTGTGTGTGTGTGTGTGTGTGTGTGTGTGTGTGTGTGTGTGTGCATGGGAAGGACAATGATAAGATTGGATATATCATTATAACGTTTTTTTTTGTATAGTTTTGTACTGTATTGCACTGTATTGTATTGTACTGTATTCTGCTGTACTCTACTGTATTGTATCTGTACAAATCGAGTTATTGTCCTGCAGTCAGTCGTAGAATTATGCTGCATCCACCAGCCCCACACATGGTATATCTTGCAAGCACGTCTGCCGTATTCCCACGTCATACCTTTCATTTGCTCCTGCCCCCCCTGCTCCCGCAACCCCCCACCACGCACGTCCCACATCCGCGCCCTTCATCCCCCCCTTCCCCCCATTTACCCATGTCATCACCTGCTTACGCGCTCCATCCCCCCCATTACGCCCACCCACATAAATCGAGGTCCTCTCCCCTCTCCCTGGATGTCAGAGACTGCATTCACTCCACACACACACACACCCCTTCCACTGTGCCCACCCATGTTACGCTCTTCATTCGCGCCCCCTCTGCCCCAATACACCCCCACCAGCTCACGCCCCCCCCCCCCCCCCTCTGCCCCAATACACCCACCAGCTCACGCCCCACCCCACCCCTGCCCCAATACACCCACCAGCTCACACCCCCCCCCCCCCTGCCCCAATACACCCACCAGCTCACGCCCCCCCCCCCCTCTGCCCCAATACACCCACCAGCTCACGCCCCCCCCCCCCCCCCCTGCCCCAATACACCCACCAGCTCACACCCCCCCCCCCCCCCCCCTGCCCCAATACACCCACCAGCTCACGCCCCCCCCCCCCCCCCCCTGCCCCAATACACCCACCAGCTCACGCCCCCCCCCCCCCCCCCCCCCCCCCTCTGCCCCATACACCCACCAGCTCACGCCCCCCCCCCCCCCCCTGCCCCCAATACACCCACCAGCTCACGCCCCCCCCCCCCCCTGCCCCAATACACCCACCGCTCACGCCCCCCCCCCCCTCTGCCCTAATACACCCACCAGCTCACGCCCCCCCCCCCCCCCCCCCCCCTGCCCCAATACACCCACCAGCTCACGTCCCCCCCCCCCCCCTGCCCCAATACACCCACCAGCTCACCCCCCCCCCCCCCTGCCCCAATACACCCACCAGCTCACCCCCCCCCCCCCCTCTGCCCCCAATACACCCACCAGGTCATGCTCTTCAGGTCACCCCCTCTGCCCCAATACACCCACCAGGTCACTCTCCTCCCTCTACCCCAATACACCCATCAGGTCAAGCTAACCCTCGTCCCAATACACCTACCAGGTCACCCCCCCCCCCATACACCCACCTGGTCACGCTCCCCCCTGTGCCCCAATACACCCATCAGGTCAACCCCTCTAACCCCTCGTGCCCCATACACCCACCAGGTCACGCCCCCCCCCCCCCCCCCAATACACCCACAGGTCACACTCTTCATGTCCCCCCCTTCTGCCCAATACACCCACCAGGTCACCCCCCCCCCCCCCAATATACCCACCAGGTCACGCTCCCCCCTCTGCCCCAATACACCCCCCAGGTCAGGTCTTGCCCCCTCTGCCCCAATACACCCACCAGGTCACACTCCCCCCCTCTGCCCCAATACACCACCAGGTCACGCTCCCCCCCCCCCTCTGCCCCAATACACCCCCACCAGGTCACGCCCCCCCCCCCTGCCCCAATACACCCACCAGGTCATGCTCTTCATATCACCCTCCTCTGCCCCAATACCCCCCTCAGGTCACCCTCCCCCCTGCCCCAATACACCCACCAGGTCACGCTCCCCCCCTCTGCCCCAATACACCCATCAGGTCACACTCTTCATGTCACCCCCCTCTGCCCAAATACACCCACCAGATCACGCCCCCCCCCCCCCCCCCCCCCCCCCCCCCCCCGGCCTCTGCCCCAATAGACCCACCAGGTCATGCTCCCCCTCTGCCCCCAATACACCCACCAGGTCATGCTCTCCCTCCTCCCTCTGCCCAAATACACCTACCAGGTCACTCTTCATGTCCCCCTCTGCCCCAATATACCAATCAGGTCACACCCTCCTCCCCCCTCCTGCCCCAATACACCCACCAGGTCACGCTCTTCATGTCACACCCCCCCCACACCCTCTGCCCCAATACACCCACCATGTCACGCTCTTCGTGTCACACCCTCTGCCCCAATACACCCACCAGGTCACACGCCCCCCCCTGCCCTCTGCCCCAATGCACCCACCAGGTCAGGTCATACTCCCCCCTCTGCCCCAATACACCCACCAAGTCACGCCTCCCCCCCCCCCCCTCTGCCCCAATACACCCACCAGGTCACGCCCCCCCCCCCCCCTCTGCCCCAATAAACCCACCAGGTCACGCTCCCCCCCCCCTGCCCCAATACACCCACCAGGTCACGCTCTTCATGTCACACCCTCTGCCCCAATACAGCCACCAGGTACCGCTCCCCCCCCCCCCCCCCTCTCCCAATACACCCACCAGGTCATGCTCCCCCCCCTCTGCCCAATACACCCACCAGGTCACGCTCTTCATGTCACCCCCTCTGTCCCAATACACACACCAAGTCACGCTCCCCCCTCTGCCCCAATACACTCACCAGGTCACGCTCCTCCCTCTGCCCCAATACACCCACCAGGTCGCGCTCTTCATGTCCCCCTCTCTGCCCCAATACTCACCAGGTCACACTCTTCATGTCACTCTCCCCCATACACCCACCAGGTCACGCTCTCCCCCCCTGCCCCAATACACTCACCAGGTCACGCTCCCCCCTCTGCCCCTAATACACCCACCAGGTCACGCCCCCCAATACACCCACCAGGTCACGCCCCCCTCCCTGCCCCAATACACCCACCAGGTCACACTCATCATGTCACCCCCTCTGCCCCAATATACCCACCAGGTCACGCTCCTCCCTCTGCCCCATATACCCCCACCAGGTCACGCCCCCTCCCCCTGCCCCAATACACCCACCAGGTCACGCCCCCTGCCCCCCTCTGCCCCAATACACCCACCAGGTCACGCCCTTCATCCGCACCCATCTGCTCCGCCCACCCCCCCCCCCCCCCCCCCCCCTTCATTTCGCCCAGCCATGTCATATCCTGCATCCGTCTCCCCCCCCCCCCCTCCCCCCCTTCATTTCACCCAGCCATGTCATATCCTGCATCCGTCCCACCCCACCCCCCACCCCCATTTCTCCTAGCCATGTCATATCCTGCGTCTGTCTCCCCCACCCCCCCCAGACCACCCCCCTTCATTTCACCCAGCCATGTCATATCCTGCATCTGTCCCCCCCCCCCCCTTCATTTCACCCAGCCATGTCATCCTGCATCCGTCCGTCCTCCCCCCCCCCCCCCCCTTTCATTTCACCCAGCCATGTCATATCCTGCATCCGTCCACCCCCCCCCCCACCCCATTTCTCCTAGCCATGTCATATCCTGCGTCTGTCTCTCCCTCCCCCCCCCCCCCCCCCCCAGACCACCCCCCTTCATTTCACCCAGCCATGTCATATCCTGCATCTGTCTCCCCCCCCTTCATTTCACCCAGCCATGTCATATCCTGCGTCTGTCTCCCCCCCCCCCCCCCCCCCAGACCACCCCCCTTCATTTCACCCAGCCATGTCATATCCTGCATCTGTCACCCCCCCCCCCTTCATTTCACCCAGCCATGTCATATCCTGCATCTGTCTCCCCCCCCCACCCCCCCTTCATTTCGCCCAGCCATGTCATATCCTGCATCCATCTCGACCCCCCCCCCCCCCCCCCTTCATTTCGCACAGCCATGTCCTCATCCTGCATCTGTTACCCCCCCCCCACCCCCTTCATTTCGCCCAGCCATATCATATCCTGCATCCGTACCCCCCCCCCCCCCCCCCCACCCCCCATTCATTTTGCCCAGCCATGTCATGTCCTGCATCCGCGTCGCCTCTCCTCGCCCACCATGTTACGCTCGGGCGTGTCTACCCCCACCCCTCTGCCCAAGGAAAACACCTACATCACGCCATTCCCACCCCCTCTGCCCCAGCACACCCACCATGTCACACCCTTCATCCGCACCTTTCTGCTCCAATAAAACACCCACCATGTCACGCCCTTCATCCGCACCTATCTGCTCAAATAAAACACCACCATGTCACGCCCTTCATCCCGCACCTATCTGCTCCAATAAAACACCCACCATGTCCCACCATGTCACGCCCTTCATCCGCACCTATCTGCTCCAATAAAACACCCACCATGTCACGCCCTTCATCCGCACCTATCTGCTCCAATAAAACACCCACCATGTCACGCCCTTCATCCGCACCTTTCTGCTCCAATAAAACACCCACCATGTCACGCCCTTCATCCGCACCTTTCTGCTCCAATAAAACACCCACCATGTCACGCGGCTTCGTTCGCACCTGTCTGCTCCAACACCCACTACGTCACGCCCTTCGTTCGCCCCGCCTTCCTGTCCCTTCTATCCCAATATGCCACCATGCCACACCCTTGGTCTGCACCCCCTCTCCCCCAATGAAACCACCACCACATCACGCCCTTCTCTCGTGCCCTCTATCCAATGCGCCCGCCAAGTCACGTCCTTCATCTTCCCCCTCTGCCACAGCCCACGTCACGCCCTACATCCATGCACCCTTTTTCCATGTACGCCCACGCAAGTCATCCCTCACCAACCCACCCTTCCCTGTACCCCCGACCTACATCAAGATCTGAAATCTGTGCCCCCCTACCCTGACCCCAATGAAGCCCCCAAATCTGTACTCCCTGTGCTTTCCCCACCGTCACTCCCTGCATCTTCATGCCCTGCCCCCCCCCCCCCCCCCCCATGCTACGTCCAGCATCCACGCTCCCCGTCGCCCCTCCCCCCCCCCCCCCCCCCACGTCCTGCCCTGTGTTTGCACCTCCCCTCGCCCCCCATCCGTGTCACGCCCTGCATCCACAACTGCCGTACTCCCACCAATATACGTCCCTCCATTACGTTGTACACAGCATCCGAGGACCCCTAGTACGCCCATCCATTTCACGTGCTTCATCCTCACCCCTCTTCCCCAATGCGCCCACTCATCTCGAGCCTCGTCTCCACCCCACATCTGCCCCAAAACGTCCCACCGCGTCACTCTGACGCCCCGTTACGCCCACCCTGTCAAGCTCTTAAACCTTCACTCCATATTCCCCCACTCTCATATCAC
>JADBJO010007104.1:50000-67500 GCA_016801955.1 Conus betulinus
CACACAACATCCGGCACCCTGGCGAGTGGCTACAGTCAGAGAGACTCCATCACTAATCGTCACACTTCCAAACCGAGGAAATCCCTGACACCGCCCGAACAACCGGTACACCCGTTAGGTCAGCAATGTAAAGCAACGTAATGTTCAAAATAATTCTGAACAGATTACAGCTGTAGACACCATAAAGAAGAAACAGTTTGGTGCCGTTTGCATACAGGCCACTCCTTTTACACCCATTCTTATCTTTTAAAAGGTGAAGAAGCTCCACGGTGCATTCCATGTCACGTATCACACAATGAAACATATTCTTTTAGAGTGTTGGGACTTGCATGATGTGAGGCAAACATTTTATGGCAGACTCCATGAAACCTTATTCAGCGATGTCCCACCTGATGTAGTCTTTGAATTTCTGAAGATTAACATTTTCATCTGATCTGAGATCTTACGGAAGAAAAACTTATGTGTTTTGAGAAGGTGTGTATTAAAGGGTGTTTTTTTTTTCTTTTTTTAAAAAATTACAATGACTCGTGAGTTGACTTCAAGGCGGTGACAGCCCTGATATGGCCCTTTGCGGTCGGCTGGTCTACAAGCAACCTTACCATTACCGTTGTATCTGAAAGGCTTAAGTATCATCAAACAGATCTTTAATCTTACGCCTTAAAAACCCTAAGCACCAGAAGGAGAGTTCTATCATGTCTTCATCGACTTCAAAAAGGCATTTGACAGAGTCTGTCCACAAAGGACACGACTGGAAAGTGGTCCCACATATCAATTGGGATTCATCAGGGCCCCCCCTCTCTCTCTCTCCACTACTTTTCAACATGGTCCTGGAATGCATCGTGAATGATCCATTTGAAGATCATGTCAACACAATCAGCACTGCAACAAGAACTATATGAAACTTCGACAGCCTGACAGCCTAGTGGACTCTGTGCAAGAACTCACTAAGCTTCGTAAAACACTGCTTGAAACACCTAATACATGTAGTATGGATAACACCGAGAAGACAAAGCTAATGGCCAGCCACAACACCACCTCCAGCGCTGATATAACTACGAATAGAAGCTAGGAACGGTTAAACAGTTCATGTATCTGGGGTTTATTTTCAGCGACGGGGAAGGGGGGGGGGGGGGTGTTAAATCATATATCCTCTCAAGAGCAGCTAAGGCATCAGTTCTGTCCAGACTGAATCTTATAAGACGATAACATCTTAGTGAAACACGAATCTGCATCCTGCATGTACGGGTGTATTTCATTTTCCTACATGGATAAGCGACATGGACCCGGAAGAAAGAACACAACCACAGAAATGAGGTGTCATTGTAAGATACTATACGACAGATATACTGACTACATGACCTTTGAACAAGTGCATCAGACCATCAAACAGCACATCGGGCCATACGAAGATTTACTGGTGCAAAGAAGCTGCATTGGAATTGTCATGAGGATCCTACAGCCCCGCTGAAACAATGGCCCAGGAAGCTGTTGAAGGAGCGAGAGACCAAGGCGAAGACAGAAACAAATGGACCGAAACATTGCAGAATGGACAGAAAAACCTCTGTAGAGCCCAGGCCTCAGAACACAACCGACAGAATGGGAGGAATCTGGTGAACACTTCTTCAGTGCGATGCCCCAATAACCTACAAAAAAGAAGTCGGTATTAGTGATATCAAGGCAAAATCATTTTGTATTTTTAAATGATTTCTTTTTATATTCCAGAACATGTGCGTGATTCTAGGATGCCATCTGTTAACTTTTTTTTTTTTTTTTTTTTTTTTTGGGGGGGGGGGGGGGGGGGGGGGGTTAATTTGAATACACGTCTTTGGTATGTTCTTGAGTCTCGGATTATAAAACGATTACGATTATCATCTTTCTCTGATAAAATATATGTCATGTTTTCACCTGTCGCCAGTACAACACATAACTGTCGTGCATTGCTCGTTTCTTTCTTCCAACTGTCATGTTCAAGGTCCGTTTTGTCTGGGAGGGAAGAATTTGTGTAGGGGGGTAGTTTTGTTCAACGATAACCTTAAGCAGTGTGTCATGTGTAAAAAAAAAATCTTAGTTTGACTTTAGCTTTTAAATCTCTGCAACCCACCTTCCTGCCTGCATTGTCATGTGTTTTCCGTGTGGACTCCGGCTGCACATGTTATTTAACGTAGGCTGAGTGAGCTTCCTCTCAACTGCCGATCAGGTTTTGGAAGCCGACAGAAGGGGTCGAGGTTGGTATGGGATAGACAGGATAGAGGGTGGTCGCTTAACGTGTCGATGCAAGCCGTATGCTTGCGGTTTTCTGTTTTGGTAACTGTATTTATGTGAGGGATCCATATCCCTCGAAGAGCCCTACTGTTTCGCCTTTGAGGGAAACTGCGTTGCATTTTTGTTGGAGATCCACATCTCCTGGCTCTCAGCATCAGGTTTTCACCCTTGGGTGGAACCGAACCTTAGTACTCCGTACGACTGCTGTCATCCTGTCTAGTTGCATTTGGTTAGTATACCTGTGATCTGTATCACAGTCGTGAATCCCTGTATTCACGTAGAGGCAGACGCCTGTTTTCTAAATTCTTAGGTCCTGACTAGTGTTTAGATGCGAACCGTGCAGGGCTTGCTACTGCAGCTCCTCAGGGAGTCCCGTGTCTACAAGTGTGCCGATCACAAGTCTGGTTGGCGAGTACGTTGCGTAGTTAGTTCATTTTATTTTTCATTATTTATTTATTTCCAAATCTATTTTGAAGGATTGGTTTTCTTTCTGGCTATTACCTTAATTCTTTCATTATTTATTTTGTTGTGTTTGAGTATTATTTTCGCTTATCATTTTATTACTATTTCGTTTTACACCAACTTTAATTATTTATTTACTACCATGCCATTTTTTTTTTTCTTTCATTTGCAGCAGTAGGGCGTGTTATTCATTTTCCCGTCTGAATATGTAGTGTTTTTTGCGTTTTGCGTGTTGTGTCGCGTGTCTGCGCCATTTTCCGGGTCATGTGTCTTGTCACACGTGTTTTGTATGTAGGTGGTCGTTAATTGTAAATGCGCTTGGTCCAGAGACTTAGCTTTTTTTCTTTCTTTTTTTTGTTGTTGTTGTTGTTGTTGTCATTCTTGTAAATATTTAGGGCGCTCATAAGTTTATGTGCGCTGTTAACACTTCAAGCTTTTGTTTCCGAAAAGGGGTATCATCCTGAGGGAGATAATTCGGTTTTTATAGTTCAAGGGAACCAACCCCGGGGTGTTTGACATGAACGGTTGTGAACGTTTATTGGGTACATGTATGTAGGCAAAGTGTCTGAACCGGGGGAATTTTGTATTTAATACTATTTGAGAACTGATATTAGCAAGCGCTCTGCCAGTGCGTTCTGTGCCTGTCTCTGTAATGGATGTCTGTGCTTACGGGTTTTTGCTTTGCACCTGTTTTATTTGAAAACAATCTTTTGTGTGTTTTTCCAGGACATTTTTTTTCCCCTCCTTTCCTTCACCAGTGGCTGACTTACCTGTGTGCCGCTGCTGCTGCTGCCGCCGACCTTGCAGCCGTTGCCGGTCTCGCCGCCTTTGCGGTTCCTGCTGTTGCCGCTGTTGGTGTGCCGCAGCTGCTGCTTTGACCGCGGCTTGACCTCGCTGCCTTCTTCATCTTCTTCGTCGCCCTCGTCATCCTTCCCCATTCCTCTTTCAATCTTCAGCCCTTTCTACTCCTCGCCCCTCTCCGGGGTACCCGCAAGGACCTCGCCCCTGGGTCGGAGCAAAGACTGGACGCCCTACAGATTCCGTAGGGCGGCGAACTATCTTTGGTCGGAGCGAGGGCGCACCAGTCTGCCGCGCGCCATCCTTGGAGAGAGGACCTCCGCTCCAATCTCTTCATTCTGTGTTGCGCCGGCTCTACAGCTTCGTGGATCGCTGGTGCCACTGCTCTCCCCTCCGCATACAGGTGTTGGACGGGCCGCCACACCTGTGTGCCTGATTTGAGTGCACCTCATCTTCACCCTCCAACCTTCGTGCCCTCGTCGTTTTCTGTATCTGTACCTCCTTGGAAGGAGATAGGACGCTATCCTGTCCGCGACTTCGTGTATATCCGACGGGGCGGACGCGCTCTCCCTTTGCCGGACCCGCGCAGGACTGTCTCACGGCTGAGGCTTTGGGGGTCGGTCCGTGAGTCTGGCATCCATGTATTTTAATTATTGCAGAGATAAAGGACAGACATTACATCAATTTTGCCAGCAGAGCGCATTATAATTCTATTAGTTATGCTTGCCTAACATGAATGTTTTGTTTCGTACTTCCATGTATAAAGGATATTTGGGTTTCCGGGGTTGTCGCCGCTGTATGGTGCGGTTTTTTTGTTCTTTGTGCAGGGTTCCAGATTATCTATTGCACCAGGTTTACCTGCACTGTTTATCTACCTTTCTGTGGTGAACTGTTCCTTAGAGGTTTAAAAAAAGAGGGTGAAATTAATGTTGGATGTTTAATTACAGTCCTTAGAAGTTGAACTCCCCCAGTACACTACCCATTCTAAGAGTATTGCCCAAGACACTCCACCCTTTTAGCCTTTCTTTTTTAATGATCCAGGACTAAATTTTCTCCTGCTGAACCGTAATTCCGTCTCATCTCACAGACTGTTGTCTTTGATTTACTACTTGGCAAGTCTGATCACCCCTAATCTTTTAGGGGATCAGATTTTGGCAAGCATTCCTGGCCGCCCGTTTTTTTTTTTTTTTTTTTTTTTTTTTTTTTTTTTTTTTTTTTTTTTGAAATCTTCCTTGACCCCTTTGATCGCATTCCAGCTCCACCTTACCTTCTGGTCCCAACCAGAATCTGGCCGTTAACGTCAGTTGAGAGTGTTCGATTTTATGTGTGTGTGTGTGTGTGTGTGTGTGTGTGTGTGTGTGTGTGTGTGTGTGTGTGTGTGTGTGTTCCATGTATTCATAGTCCTATGGAGTTACTATAAGTGTAGCCCGTCCTTATATATGTATGTAAACGTGGTGTGAACTTTTCTTTTTTTTTGTAACAGTAAAGTTTCAGTTTTTTGTACTCGTATTTCCGTATTTTGATTTGGTGTTTGTGTGGTTAGTGCGATACAGTTGGGATTGATCACAGCGTTTCCCTTGAACAATTACCGCGTGACTTCACCCACGTGACAATAATCATTATCAAATTTGACCTGTCGGTTATCTCCGTGAGGCATGACAGGTACCACTGGACCTGATGAAACAGATGAAAGAACAAAACTGCATTTTCTTTGTTCTAATTCATTTGTATAATTTCTAAAATGGCTGGAGAGACAGCGTGTGTAGAGCTCTTTTCAGATACTCGTTGCCATCGTCCAAAAATACTTCGTTTCTGAATTGAAGAGAAAAAAGACTCTGACTAAAGACCTAAAAGAAAAGATCAGCTTTTGACACCTTACCTTATTCTGAAAAAGACAGTGCGCTAGCTTCTTGCTATGAATTCAGTATTATATTTGTATGTATCGGATTGCCAAGAGCTCATTCAATGGTTCTAATGTCTGTATTCAATACGCTTTGCAGGGCTGAAAGATCAACGTATTATCAAGTCAATTTTGATCGGACGACGCTGGTGACCGTTGTAACGGAGGATCGTTGTTGTTGTTGTATCTTGATCCCATGGTTAAGCACCAATTGTCATGATCAAATTCTCATTATGAAAATGCCAATGTAATCACTAGTCAACTAACTATCCAGAAACATCGTTTTGTGAATGTTGTAAAGTTTTGTCAGTAATAATACTTGATGTTGCAGCAATAGCATCATATTCTTCCCGTTACCCAAAAAAAAAAAATCATTATTAGTGTTTTCTTTCCTGAATGTGGAAGCCCATTTTATTCCAAGTACATGTTTTTTGTGTGTGTCTATCTCCTGTTGATAAATATTTTGTGCATGACTCATTATACTCATTTTCTAAGATTTGCATTAGTCTATATTGAAATATCGTCTGAATCTTATACCGTATGCATATCTTTTGATGGTACCTTAGGCTGGTCATAAATTGGTTTAGCACACACAACGGAAGCAATAGTGACACACTGAAAGTTATAAATATTCTGAAAAGATAACTAGACTTGGTCGACTCTCACATTCAGATTCTGGAGAATCTGAATGTGTGAGTGTCGGCAAAGTCTAGTCATCTTAAAATTGCAGATACAAAACTTCATTTATTCAACTAATTTTCACATTTTAAAGCATTTTTGCAAGTCATCTGTTATTGTAAGCTTTTAGTGATTATTATAAGACAACTTTATCTTATTTTCATAACACAATCTATAAAAGCAAGCTTTATGACCTTCACAGTCAATGCCGTAACATATTAAAGCATCAACAGAGATGACTAGGAAACCCAACAGGAAAGGGTATAAGGAGAGAGAGACAGAGAGAGAGAAAAACGTCGACTAACTCCAAGCTTATCCGTATTCCAAGTATTGGCACAAAAAAATACAAGAAAATATGGTTAAGACTTGTTTGTCAAAGGTCATTCAAAAACAGTACAACTGGCCAAAACAAGACAAACATAATATTTCATTTGAAAAGTCACATGCACATGCCCCCCCCCCCCCCCCCCCCCCCCCTTCCTCCACACCTCTCCATTCCCATCTTGTCCCCCTGTCCTGTCGCTCCTCCACATACATCAATTTACATGATGCCGCCAAACATGTTTCATTCATTCCACACCTCTCCATCCCCATCCTGTCCCCTGTCCTCCACAAACACATCAATTTACATGACTGCGCGAAAATACGACTCATGGGCCTTCACTCCCCCCACCTCCCCCGCCGCGCGCGCGCGCACACACACACACACGAGCGCGCGCACGCACACACACAAGCAATCGTGCGCACGCACGCACGCACACACACACACACACACGCAAACACACACATGCTCGCGCGCGCACACACACAGACACACACATATACAACTATGGGCGCGCGCACTCAATAACATATGCATTAACGACCACACCGCAGAATGCCTTAGGTGCTTTCAAAATCAAATATCAAATAAGGTTAGTAATTGCCAAGGTTTCTGAACGCGACAGTCGTCAGGCCTTCTCAATAAATACTGCCAAGCATGCAACAGCTGCACTGACTCCCCTTGAGCGTGCAGAAAAGTGCTCTTGTTTGGCAAAACAAGCTGTTTGTCAGCAATCCGTGCACACTGACTCGAACTGTCTACAGGTGAAAATTCTGATGCACGTGACAGCATGAAGGTATGGGAGTGCGTTGTAATCACCACAATGGCCATAAAAGCCGTCGAATACCCGTTCTGAAGCACAACACCAACATGCCAGCGAGACGAAAGTTGAGAAATTTCGATCGTGCCCGAGCTATCGCCTGGCCGCAAGACGGAGTAGGCGTCCGAGAGGTGGCCAGAAGGCTGCAAGTGTTACTCGGTCATCATCCGTCTGAGACAGCGCGCCATCAAACCACAGGCACAGTCCAGGAACGGCCACGCCCAGGGCGTCCCAAGAAAACCACACAACGTGAGGACCGGTACCTCTGCAGACAGGCCCTTCGGGAGAGGACAACACCACCGCCAATGCCTTGAGTCAGCAACTGCGTGCTTCCACCAACACAGCAGTAAGCGGGCAGACCACTCGGCGTCGCCTACATGCCCCCGCCTTGCGTTCCAGGCGTCTGGTGAAGAAGCCCATGCTGACTGCAGGGTCACAGGCACGCCGACTTGCTTGGTGCCAGGACCATTTGAGGTGGACTCGTGCTCATTGGGGCCATGTCCTGTTCACCGACGAATCGCGCTTCATGGTGAGCCCCAAAGACGGCCGCATCAGGGGTGGCGGCGCCCACAGGAGCAGCTGCAAGATGATGCTATCCAGGAGGCGGCTGCTTTTGGAGGTGGCTCCATCATGGTTTGGGGAGGCATCAGCCGACACTACAGGACTCCTCTCTACTATGTGTGGAGGGCATGCTCAATGGGCAGCGCTACCTGCAGGAGATCTTACAGCCTCTGGTCACAGCGACCCCCTCCAGCAGATCGGACCCCAAGCTGTCCTCCAGGATGACAACGCCACACCACCGCTGCAGGGCTGTCAACACTTTCATTCAGGAAGCTGGGATCACCAGGATGGCATGGCCTGCGAACAGTCCAGATCTTAATCCAATCGAAAACATATGGGGAGAACTTGGCCGGCGAGTCCATGCGAACCGCCCACGTCCAGCTAATCGAGAACAGCTGCTGCACGTTCTGCGACAGGAGTGGGAAAACATCCCCCAGGCCGTCATCGCAAACACCATCAACTCCATGAGGCAGCGCTGTCTCGATTGTGTTTGTGCGCGAGGTGGACACATCCGTTTTTGAACAGATTAAAGAAACATGTCTGTGGATTTTCTTTTCCCAGGGTGGGTCTCTTTACATTGCTTTATCATTGCAAAAACATTACGCAATCCAAATGAAATTGCTTTAATTTGATTCACAAGGGTTGCAATTAAATATCTGTACACATGAAACATTTTTGGTTTCGCGTGTGTTGCATTTGTCAGACAGATTGCAATTGGTCCTTAACTTATGTTGAAGTCTGTACATATTCAACCATGCGCGCGCGCGCGCACAACGTATACACACACACACACACACACACACACACACACACACACACACACACACACACACACACACACACACACACACACACGTGCTTGTCCTTACTGGAAACCAGTTCAGTGTTAGGCCGGTCACTGGCACTTCACCGCTTGCTCTATGCCGAGTCTACAACATGATTCTGAATTGATTAGACTTCATGAAGCAAAATGAAAATATTGTTAACCTGGGTTTTTTTTCCCTTCGAGCTTAACATCTCATATGCATTGACCGTGTGTGTGTGTGTGTGTGTGTGTGTGTGTGTGTGTGTGTGTGTGTGTGTGTGTGTGTGTGTGTGTGTGTGTGTGTGTGTGTGTGTGTAACGCGTGCGTGTGTGCGTGTGTGTGTGTGTGTGTGTGTGTTTTCATCATACTCATGCTCAATAAAATACAAACGGTACGTTTCAGCGAAAAGAAAGTATCAAACGTACTTTAAATTCCTTGTACGTAATGGAACTGTTTGGTCTTTGATGAATAGATAGTAGTCTCATCTTTTCTCTCTCGAACTTTTGATGCTAAAAGCGAGGCTCGATGATAAATTCTTCTCCGACAATGCCTTTCAAACGCCTGTGATCTGTGAAAAGATCTCATGACAACAATGCTTCTTTATTTAACAGGATACAATGGAAGTTATAATTATTTTCAATTTCTTTTTCTTTCTCAGTATTTGTGCGCATTTTTGGACTCAGGTATTCCAAAAATTTTGGTTTCAGCTACAACACCGTTACTATGATTTAACGTGAAAATGATGATGACAAAAGGGAGAACTTGAAAATGATGAAGAACGGACGGAGATAAGCGTGAAAATGAAGAGAATGATTTTCGATAGAAGAACGTGAAAATGACGAATGACTGGCAGGAGGAGAATGAGGAAACGATGAATGATTGACTGGAGAAGAACCTGAAAACAAGGAATGACTGACTGAGAAAACTTGAAAACCATGAATGAATGACTGGATATGAACGTGAAAGCGATCAATAACTTATAAATATCAGAGAGAACGATATGATATGACTGACTGACTGGAGGGGAATGTGATCACAATGACTGACTGATTCGAGGTGAATGTGAACACAATGACTGACTGACTGGGAGACTGTGAATGTGAACACAATGACTGACTGACTGGAGGAGAATGTGAAACACAATGACTGGAGAGAATGTGAACACAATGACTGACTGACTGACTGGAGGAGAATGTGAAACAATGACTGACTGACTGACTGACTGACTGGACTGGAGAATGTGAACACAATGACTGACTGACTGACTGGAGGAGAATGTGAAACACAATGACTGACTGACTGACTGGAGAATGTGAACACAATGACTGACTGACTGACTGGAGGAGAATGTGAACAATGATGACTGACTGGAGGAGAATGTGAACACAATGACTGACTGACTGGAGGAGAATGTGAACACAATGACTGACTGACTGACTGGAGGAGAATGTGAACACAATGACTGACTGACTGGAGGAGAATGTGAACACAATGACTGACTGACTGGAGGAGAATGTGAACACAATGACTGACTGACTGGAGGAGAATGTGAACACAATGACTGACTGACTGGAGGAGAATGTGAACACAATGACTGACTGACTGACTGACTGACTGAGGAGAATGTGAACACAATGACTGACTGACTGACTGAGGAGAATGTGAAAATGTGACTGACTGACTGATGAGAATGACTGACTGACTGACTGACTGGAGGAGAATGTGAACACAATGACTGACTGACTGACTGGAGGAGAATGTGAACACAATGACTGACTGACTGGAGGAGAATGTGAACACAATGACTGACTGACTGACTGGAGGAGAATGTGAACACATGACTGACTGACTGACTGACTGGAGGAGAATGTGAACACAATGACTGACTGACTGAGGAGAATGTGAACACAATGATGACTGACTGGAGAATGTGAACTGACTGACTGGAGGAGAATGTGTGAACACAATGACTGACTGACTGACTGGGAGAATGTGAACACAATGACTGACTGACTGACTGACTGGAGGAGAATGTGAACACATGTGATGACTGACTGACTGGAGGAGAATGTGAACACAATGACTGACTGACTGGAGGAGAATGTGAACACAATGACTGACTGGAGGAGAATGTGAACACAATGACTGACTGACTGGAGGAGAATGTGAACACACAATGACTGACTGACTGACTGGAGGAGAGAATGTGAACACAAATGACTGACTGGAGGAGAATGTGAACACAAATGACTGACTGAGGAGAATGTGAACACAATGACTGACTGGAGGAGAATGTGAACACAATGACTGACTGACTGGAGGAGAATGTGAACACAATGACTGACTGGAGGAGAATGTGAACACAATGACTGACTGACTGGAGGAGAATGTGAACACAATGACTGACTGACTGGGAGAATGTGAGCACAATGACTGACTGACTGGAGGAGAATGTGAACACACAATGACTGACTGGAGGAGAATGTGAACACAATGACTGACTGAGAGATGTGAACACAATGACTGACTGACTGGAGGAGAATGTGAAACATAATGACTGACTGACTGGAGGAGAATGTGAACACAACTGACTGACTGACTGGAGGAGAATGTGAACACACTGACTGACTGACTGGAGGATTAAAAAAAAAAAAAAAAGAAAGAAAGAAAAACGGAAAAAAAAAGAAGAATAGTGACGGGGAAAATGAAAGAAAGATGAAAGAGGGAAGGGAGATGAACGTCCGAATGATCAAAATAGTTCGAACGAGACAATAAAAAAGTAAGAAGAAACGTGTAATACAGGGACAAAAACGGAACTTAAGAATAGTGAAGGAAGTTTCAAAGGAGAAAACGTGAATGATGACTAACTGACAATACTCAATGAGAGGTGGGATGAGACGACTTACTATCCACGAAGGACAGGCGAAGAGGAGAAGGTGACAATGATGTACGGTGAACAGGACAGTAGCCCGAGATGGACAAAAGGAGGGTTCAGGAGAGACAAAAGGAGGGTTCAGGAGAGACAAAAGGAGGGTTCAGGAGAGACAAAAGGAGAGTTCAGGAGAGACAAAAGGAGGGTTCAGGAGAGCAAAAGAAGGGTTCAGGAGAGACAAGAGGAGGGTTCAGGAGAGGCAAAAGAAGGGTTCAGGAGAGACAAAAAAGGAGGGTTCAGGAGAGGCAAAAGAAGGGTTCAGGAGAGACAAAAGAGGGTTCAGGAGAGGCAAAAGAAGGGTTCAGGAGAGACAAGAGGAGGGTTCAGGAGAGGCAAAAGAAGGGTTCAGGAGAGACAAAAGGAGGGTTCAGGAGAGGCAAAAGGAGGGTTCAGGAGAGACAAAAGGAGGGTTCAGGAGAGGCAAAAGGAGGGTTCAGGAGAGGCAAAAGGAGGGTTCAGGAGAGACAAAAGAAGGGTTCAGGAGAGGCAAAAGGAGGGTTCAGGAGAGGCAAAAGGCGAGAGCAGCATGAGAACGAACAATTTGAACTCTTGTCTTTCCCTCAAGGCATCTCTCTTCACATTTCAATAGCAGTTTTTTCTTCGCCCTTCCCTTGCCCATCAAACTGATTCTGCGACTCTGTGTGTGTGTGTGTGTGTGTGCGTGTGCGTGTGCGTGTGTGTGTGTGTGTGTGCGTGTGTCCGCACGACTGTGTGTGTGTGTGTGGGGGAGGGAGGGGGGAAGGCGTGTGCGCATGTGTGTGTGTGTGTGTGTGTGTGTGTGTGTGTGCGCGTGTGTGTGTGTGTGTCCGCGTGTGCGTGTGTGTGTGTGTGTGTGTGGGGGGGGGGGGGAGGCGAAGGCGTGCGTGCGCGCGCGCGCGCGTGTGTGTGTGTGTGCGTGTGTGTGTGGCGAAGTGTGTGTGCGTGCGCGCATGCTGTTGTGTCCGTTGTGTGCGACAGTGTGCATGGGATCATGTGTGTGTGTGTGTGTGTGTGTGTGTGTGTGTGTGTGTGTGTGTGTGTGTGTTGCGCGACAGTGTGCGTGCGTGCGTGTGTGTGTGTGTGTGTGTGTGTGTGTGTGTGTGTGTGTGTGTGTGTGTGTGTGTGTGTGTGTGTGTGTGTAAGTGTGTAAGTGTGTGCGTGTGTGTGTGTGTGTGTGTGTGTGTGTGTGTGCGCGCGCGCGCGCGCGCACGTGGGTGTGTGTCAACATGTACCCTTGTTTGTTGATGCATGGTACTTATTGCACTATTCATTATCTGACTGCTTTCATTTATGTTTTCTTCAACCTTTTATGTATTTGTAATCGCCTAGGGCTTCAAGCCCTATGATGTGAGAATAAGCGCCATATGATGCAAGAATAAGCGCCATAAATAATCATCATTATTGTTATTACTATCATTATTATGAGGTCACATGAAAACAGAACAGCATGAGAATGATCGAGTGATGGACAAAACTGGGGGGAAAGGAAGCGAGGGAAAAATACATTTTTCACGAGGTGAAAAGAAGAAAGGTGAAAATGATGAAAGAGAGGACGGGACAAGAAGAGAGGAAGAGAGAACAGAGCGTCAGGACGATGGACCACATAAAGATAAGACACGGTCAGAATAATTCAATACGGGAAGAAACAGTTAAGTGACGACGATAATGGTGAATGATGGACGCAGTGAGGAAAGAAAGAAAAAAAAAAAACGCGCGATGGACGAGACGAATAGAGAAGAACGTGAAAATAAATGAACAACGGACGGGTGAAGAACGTGAGAAACTTCAGTGATGGACCTGAAGTAGCGAATGACAGACAGGATTAGAAGGATGAGAAGACGTTAACGGAAGGAATGATTTATGAAGACCAACAAGAGGACGTAAATATGACGAAGGAAGGAACGAAGTAAGGAATACAAATAACAGACACAATGAGAAGAAGAGACACCATGAAGATTATGACTGGCTGACAAGAACGAGAATATGCTGAATGATCGACGGGACTACAACATGATAATCATATACGGATTGAGAAGATCGTGAGAATGGCGAAAGAAGGACAGCAACAGGGGAAGGACAAGGAGTGGAATAAAGGGATTGAAGAAGAACTAAAGAATGGCGAGGGACAGAAGGAAAAGAGAAGGCAAGAAAGTTGACACAGAGATGGAGAAGAAGGTGAAAATTATGAAAAGGAAATGGGAGAAACGGCAGAAAGACGAAGGGCAGTTCGGATAGAAAGGCAAGACACTGAGAAGGCGTTGGAATGGTGCGGTGACGGTCAGAATAACACGAAGCAAACAACCGAGCGATGAGTGCAAACAGAGAAAAGGAGAAGGTGAGGATGGCGCATATGGCCCCGACTGGAAGAAAACAAACAAACGCGAAAACTATAAAAGGATGGACGAAAGGAAAAGATAGGATGACTAATGATCGCGATGACTAAAGCGTCAGAATCATGAAAGAGGGGTGGGATGAAAAGAGAAAGTGATCTCTATGGAAGGGAGGTGAAAAGAAGAATGTAAGAACGACAACTGATGTATGAAAGGTGATGGACGGAACGGTGGACAGGAAAATAACACGAGAACGATGAGGGACGGCTAAGAAGGACAAGAAGAGAGAGCGTAATACCGGTGGATTAATGAACAATGGACAGCGTTGGAATGGTGCGGTGACGGTCAGAATAACACGAAGCAAACCACCGAGTGATGAGTGTTTGCAAACAGAGAACAGGAGAGGGTGAGGAGGATGACTGAGACACTGGATGAGAGGAGGGAGATAAGAGGGAGAACGTGGACATCATGGAATACATGGGAATCGGACATGGAATGGAATGAGAAGGGAACGAAGGAAGAACGAATGCTGGACGCAATCAGAAAAGGAGAGGAGGACGCATGACAGACGAAGCTAGAGAAAAGCTAGTGGGAATGGTGAATGACGAACGCGATGAAGAGAATGACGCGAAAATGATGAACGCGGGACGGAGGGAAACATGAAAATGAATATTGGACTTGGGAGGGCAGTTGTGAATGAGAAATGTCGGACAGGAAAAAAACGTGAGAATGAAGCATTTTTTTGTTGAAGGGGGAAACGTGAGAATGAAGCATTTTGTTGAAGGAGGAAACGTGAGAATGAAGCATTTTGTTGAAGGGGGAAACGTGAGAATGATGAATGTTGGACGGGAAAATGTTTGACCAGGGGAAACGTTAGAGTAATGAATGTTTGACTGTGGAAAGGGTGAAAAAATAATGAATGTTGGATGGGGGGAAGGGTGAAAATAATGTACGTTGGAAGGGGGAAAGGGTGAAAATGATGAACGTTGGATGGGGGAAAGGGGGAAAATGATGAACGTTGGATGGGGGAAAGGGGGAAAATGATGAACGTTGGATGGGGGAAAGGGTGAAAATGATGACTGCTGGACCACGGAAAGGGAGAAAATGGGAATGATGAATGTTAGGACTGGAGGAGAAGAGAAGAACGCAGGAAAGATCAACCATACATGGAAGGGTGGTGCGACACTGATGAACAAAAGACGGATGAGGAAGGAAAGGGAAGAGCACGAAGGAAAGGGAGGAGCATGAGAATGACAGCCATAACAGCGACAGAGTAGTATGTGAGCAACATCAGCGTAGAATGAGACGGAATGTGAAGGACAGGAACGCGTTTATAATGAATGGTTCTCACAATGAGACGAAGAGAATAAGAAAAAAATGCAGAGTGCAGGATGGGGACACAGGAACATGACAGTAACAAATGAAGAACAAGATGACAATTGAGAACAAGAAGAATGAGAACGAGAGACGAGAGACGGAACGGTGACTGGGAAAGTGAGAAGGATGAATGATGGACGAATGAAGAAAAGGAAAACGAGAATCAACGGATGTGAGGAGAAGACAACGTACAACTGAAGAATGATGTTCTGGAGGAGGAAAGGAGTTTTAGAAAATGAATGATGGACGGTAGAAGAAGGTAAGAATAATAAAATGACAGACGGGGTAGGAAGGGGAGAACTGGATGGAGTTGAACACAGTACGTCCATCCGCCGAAAGAACAACAGGAGTAACAATAGGGATGACCGTCAGAAGTTCGTAGCAATGCAGAACAGGTCAACAGTATGTGAAAGGGACTATTTGAAGCAGAGGAAAATGAAAGGGGAGTGCGGGGACTGCAGGACTTCAAAGGTTGGAAATGTAGTGGGGAAAAGACCAACTAGGACATTAGGTAGGTAATGGGGAATATGAAAACATGAATAGTGTTTAACAGTGGGTCTGGACGGTAAGAATAAAAGGAGGAAGGGGGGGGGGGGGGGGGGGAGTCTGAAAGGCCTCGGTTCTAATCTATGACATATGCACAGAAGACAAATGCAGTGAAAATGAAAGAAATTCAGAAACTGTCCAATCTTTTCAGCATGTTCAAAACATTTTTATGCGATAAAGCGAAGGGACTCTGGAGAATGTCAAGGAGTAAACTTTAAAAGTAGGAAGTGGAGAGAAAACTGGACTGAAAAGTACAAATATCCTGGCCTGAAACAATGCAGGTGAAAAGCACAGGAAAAGACATTTAAAAAGCCAAGATTTCTTTAATCAACCTGACTCCGCGTTGCTGGCTCCAGAACACCACCCTTTCCCACCATACACATACCCACCACACACATACCCACCCCATCAAACAGTAAGCTCTGGGTAAATCACCCAAGTCGTTATCAGACGAGTTCAGTTCACATACGCCCGGGGCTTCAGGTATTGATGTTCTGATGGTATCAGTGTAGTGTTGCAAAATAAACCTTCTACCTTCCCTCTCTTCCCCTCCACCCCCCATCCCCTCCGACCGGCCTTCCTCTTGCGGTTATCGCGTCTGCCCTACCACCTTGGTAAGTGTCGACGCTCAACCTGAATATGACCTCACACCAAACCTGGCGCGGACGTCTCTACTCTTTGCTGGATACTACCAGCGGTATCACAAGAGAAATCTCAACAAGGAAAAACTGTTGAATACTAAGAGCGGCACCATAAGCAAAGTGTTTTACGGAACGGTAACGAAATAACATTGAGCTGCACCTCGGTTACAGTCTGAAAGTCTGGACAGCACAAAGCCTGGAGAACTCAGAAACAAAAGGCTAAATCAAGCATGTGCAGAAACTTAATCACTGAAAAAAGAAAAGAAATACGTGCGGTGTTCACTACCTCCACCAGGGGAGAGGTGTGCTGCAGACTGGCTCACAGGATGACCAAGATGACCGAAGTGAAAAAAGAAACACCTGAAAGGGACGGTCAAAGCACATTTAGTTAAAGTATCATACAGAAAATCCTAAGAGAAGAACGGTGTTCACATGTTGGCAACACTGGAAAGTTGTTTCAGACTGCTCAAGGGAATGTAGACAGGAGCGGGAATGAATCGTGGGACCTCTGATGTCCTTTCCTCTAGGACGTTGTGAACGTCCGTTTCACTGACAGACAGACAGGAAGCGGGGCTGCATCAGTGAAGGAGGAGCCATGAAGGCACTGAGGGGAAGGGGGGGGGGGGGACAGTCGTTCGGAACGGATTAAGTGGGTCTAAGATAACGAGAGATAACCGCTGGTAACATCAGTTACACAATAGGTAGGACGAAGACGAAACACGTCCGACATGACGGAACAAAGTGGTCGGGACAAAATGATCTAATAAGTAGATTTAGAACATATTATGGCGTCTGAAACTGGAAAGGTACATCGCTTCGCAGAAAAGAAATTGGCAAATTCTGTGAAATCCTTTACAGCACAGCCGCTTGCAGACTTGATCCTGACCGCCATTGCCCCGTGTGTTGTCAAAAAACAGGAGTGCCTGCGCGATCTGTGTGTGTGTGTGTGTGTGTGTGTGTGTGTGTGTGGTGTGTGTGTGTGTGTGTGTAGTGGGACGGGAAGGGAGAGGATGGAAGAAAGGGTGTGTGTGGGGAGGGTGGGTGGGTGAATGGACGGGGAGGGAAGGAAGAGGTGGAAGTTAGTCTT
>JADBJO010007104.1:70000-77500 GCA_016801955.1 Conus betulinus
AATAGGATCAGTTTTTTAAAAAAATGAAAAGGGACTTCATCTTGAGTCACAGCACTGAGTAACATGGGGAAAAAATCAAATGAAACAGTGGCAGTTACAACTGGCAGCACTATACCTCTCGCAATTATCAGTGGCGTTTTTCGCTGACGACGTGCACTGCTGTTCCTACAACTGCCATTACTGGTGGTGCCACGCCACTGCTCTCGCCTCTACTGCTGCTGCTGCTGCCGCTGCTATATGCCCAGTGCACCATGACAGTCATCACAAGACGATTTCACCAATTTCAAATTCACATGCATGTACAGGCGTGTGTGCGCGCGCACACACGCACGCGCGCGCACACGCACGCGCGCGCACACGCACGCACGCACGTACACATGCGCGCGCGTGCGCGCGCGCGCACACACCATGTGCAACAGTCAGAGAGATGTCGTCACCTAAATAAAAGGATGATGGGCAAGGGTCAGAACGCTTCTTCTAATAAACGATTTTAGCAAAGCTGTAAAACATGTGGTGAGGTCTGCTTGGCGAACAGAGTAAGACAGCTGGTTACAGATGGTGGGGACTCTACTATAACAGGACAACGTTGGCTGTAGCTTCCACGTCTAATACATGGATGTGGATGTCAGAAAGGGAAAAGGTCGGCCGTGTTTTTGGCCTGAAAGACAGGCGTCTATAGATAAGGATGTTAGCAGCAGCAGAGTGAAAGCGAAGAGGTGTGGACAGACCGAGAGGTTCAGAGCGACACGCTGGACAGAAGAGAGAGATTGGAGTATATCCATTGCTCAAACGTGGACCGACGATTGAGGGGGAACAACGAAGACAGGCGCAACACAAGCACGGCCAGAGGGTCCGAAAACACGTCGTGCAGCACTGTTCTGGATTTTATCGAGGCCAGATCCTCAGAACGAAAACACGTCGTGCAGCACTGTTCTGGATTTTATCGAGGCCAGATCCTCAGACGAAAACACGTCGTGCAGCACACTGTCCTGGATTTTATCGAGGCCAGATCCTCAGAACGAAAACACGTCGTGCAGCACTGTCCTGGATTTTATCGAGGCCAGATCCTCAGAACGAAAAAACACGTCAGATCCTCAGAACGAAAACACGTCGTGCAGCACTGTCCTGGATTTTATCCAGATCCTCAGAACGAAAACACGTCGTGCAGCACTGTCCTGGATTTTATCGAGGCCAGATCCTCAGAACGAAAAAACGTCGTCGTGCAGCACTGTTCTGGATTTTATCGAGGCCAGATCCTCAGAACGAAAACACGTCGTGCAGCACTGTTCTGGATTTTATCGAGGCCAGATCCTCAGAACGAAAAACACCACGTGTGCAGCACTGTCCTGGTTCCTTCCATTACCTGGTGCACAATGGACAAAGAAGCGCAAGAAATGTATAGAGGCAGCGTCTTCATTAAGATAGGAACGGAAGGAACCGATTCTTCGACGAGGAAGGCGCCACTAATGCAAGGGAAGGGAGTTGTTGAAACGAGAGTTTCGTTAACCAATACACCCAGATCGCTCACCCATTGTGACAATCTGACTTTTGGCTCGTCTTGTTTACATGCTAAAGAACAGATCTCTGGAAGAAAGAAAAAAAAGAAAAAAAAAGGGGAAGAAAGAGAAGGGTGGAGTCAGTTCTAGAACCGACGCTGGAGACGGGAAGAAAAAGAGTTATGCCGTCGCAACTCTCCCAAGGCGCTGCTATGTCATGGAACAAGGAGCCGAAAAAGACGATCGTTCCACAGGGAGCTCTCTAAAGACCAAAATCATTGGCAAGTGTGACAAAGATGTGCATTTTATACGACCTTCAACATCCCATCCCATCGTCGCAATTCCAGCGTGGTCAAATGGGAAGAAGAGAACAACGACATGGTTTAACAGATACATGTTTCAGTGCTAAAGGAGGCCTGGGGGAGGGGGGAGGGGGGGGCGTAGGGAGGGTACAAACCAAACAGAGAGAAAACGGAAACTTCAACTTCGATGGAAGACAAACAAGACAGAACCGGTATATCAGCAAAAAATTCGAGCGTGCATGAAATCTGCACGAAATGATCGCAGACCGGCAGGAATGAGAAACAGAGAAACCGCCCCGCTTTCCATCCCCTAGTGCCCACCCCCACCCCACCCCCCTCCCCCAGCTGACTGCCAAGTTTTATCAGGAAAGAGTTTTCACACAGAAATGTTTTCTTTATTTCCGTATACAATGACTGTCACGACTTATGATCCTGATGAACTCAAAGAGCGACCATTCAATTAATTACAACAACCGATAAAGAAAAAAAAACAAAGGCAAAGAGTATGGAAAGCAGACTGAAAAAAAAAAAAAAAAGTGAAGCCGTTGACCAAGCCATCTAAAACCAAAAACAAAGGGAGAGAAAAAGTCATCGTCAGGCCAATGTTGAAATTCATGTTTACTTACAGCAAGATCCAATGACTGACGCACTTAGCATGGCTTAGTTTTACATGTCCTAAGATGCCAGTCATCCACTTTGTATAACACGCATTGGTTTACAGGACTTTGTCTCTCCCATCCCCCCCCTCTCTCTCTCTCTCTTCTCTCTCTCTCTCTCTCTCTTTTTTCTCCGTGTGCGTGCGTGCGTGCGTGCATGCGTGCGTGTGCGTATATATATATATATATATATATATATATATGTGTGTGTGTGTGTGTGTGTGTGTGTGTGTGTGTGTGTGTGTGTGTGTGTGTGTGTGTGAGTGAGTGAGTGTGTGCTTGTGTGCGCGCGCGCGTGTGAATGCGTGTGTGTGTTCTGACAGAACTCTCTGTCCTCTGCGTGGCGACAGCTCCGACATGGCTCCAGGCGGTCTGCTGAACAAGAACAAAACGACAGCGACTGACTCAACATCACAAATACATTTGATCTAAGGTTCTTTTCTCAAGGTATTCCAAGCTTCCAAGCTGACGGAGAAACAGATGCTGACACGTTTTGGTCGACTACAACATTAGGACAAGTCGCTGGTGCCAGGTGTGCAAAGACATTTTTTTTACACCTTACTGAGTAAACAACATAATGCCAGACGTGCACCGGGTATCCTACCCTTGACGTAGAAAGAACATGGTGCTAGTGCGCACAAATAGCCTACATAGTACGCACAAAATAACATGGTGCCAGATTTGCATGGATAGTCTACATGTCACGCAGAAAGTAACATGGTGCGAAACGTGAACGGATATTCTACACCGAAAATAACAAGGTGCCAGATATGAACGGATATCTTACACCGAATAACGAGGTACCAGATACGAATGGATATCCTACACCGAAAAAAAAAAAGAACAAGGTGCCACATATGAAGGGATATCTTACACCGAAAAAAACAAGGTGCCAGATATGAACGGATATCCTACACCGAAAAAAAAAAACAAGGTGCCAGATATGAAGGGATATCTTACACCGAAAATAGCAAGGTGCCAGATATGAAAGGATATCCTACACCGAAAAAAACCCAAGGTGCCAGATATGAAAGGATATTCTACACCGAAAAAAACAAGGTGCCAGATATGAAGGGATATCCTACACTGAAAATCACGTGGTGCTAGATATGAACGGATATCCTACACCGAAAATAACATGGTGCCAGATATATATAAACGGATATCCCACACAAAAAATAACATGGTGCCAGGCACGAACGGATATCCTACACCGAGAACAACATGGTGCTAGATATGAACGGTTATCCTGCACTGAAAATCACACGGTGCTAGATAAGAACGGATATCCTACACCAAGAATCACAAGGTGTCAGCTATGAACGGACATCCTACACCGAAAATAACATTGTGCCCTGGTTGACTCAGCAGTGACACACCGAGTTCCCAGTTTGAAGTTTCCGAACAACATAAAAATTGTCACTTCCGCTGCCCATTTCAATGCGCTGTTTTTCTCCCTTCCCGTGGTCCACTGCCCATTTCAATGCGCTGTTCTTCTCCCTTCCCGTGGTCCACTGCCCATTTCAATGCGCTGTTCTCCCTTTACGTGGTCCCCTCACCGCCAACACACATGCAATCTGATATGGCTCTTCTTATCTGTCACATAATCTATGGTGCATGTGGACATCACGCCTGAATGCACCTATCCACACAACAATAATAAGTAGCCAGTCCAGACATGGCCAACACTAAACTACAAGCCTGAAACTTTCCGGTGCAACCACCAAACAAGCATACACAGTGGACAGTTCCGATATCGCCAACTGCAAGAAAGATTTTATGACAATATCATGAGGATGTAGTAACCAGCAGCAACATCAAGATTAGAAGATAAAAAGATACAATAGACAAGTTCATCATGAAAAAGGAAAGATAGATTAGGCCATTGGGAAGAAACAAAAAATCGATTGAAAAACAAAAACAAGGGCGAATGGATTATGAAACCAAGAAAAAGGGAAAACGGGTGTGGTCATCATGAGTATTGAAAGATAGATGATGACATCATGAGAAAGGAAAAAGAAACAAGGATACACCCGAGTGTGCCTCTTACAGAGAAAAGAACATACAAAGGATCGGTGTGAACATCATAACCAGCAAAGATGGATTTGGACATCGTGAGAAAGGACAAGCGGAAGCAGACATCATGAGAAAGGAAAAATGAGTGTGGACATCAACACAGAAAGGAAAGACGGGTGTGGACATCAACAGAAAGGAAAGATGAATGTGAACATCAACAGAAAGGAAAGATGAATGTGAACATCAACAGAAAGGAAAAATGAATGTGAACATCAACAGAAAGGAAAGATGAATGTGAACATCAACAGAAAGGAAAGATGTGGACATCAACAGAAAGGAAAGATGGGCGAGGACATAATAAAAATGTAAAGATGGATGAAACCACACTCAGAAAGGAAACATGGTTGTGGACATAATCGATAAGGAAAGTTTGACAAAGACACAAGGACAACGGGAAAGTGGATCTGGACATAGTGAGGGCATCATGGAAAATGAAAGATGTGTGGAGACATCGTGAAAAGGAAAAGACGGATGTGGACTTCCTGAGAAAGACAAGATGGGTGTGAACATCGTGAGAAAAAAAGGTTGGTATAGACATCGTGAGATAGCAGAGATGGGTATAGACATCGTGAGATAGGAGAGATTGGTATATGAGATAGGAGACATGGGTGTGGACATCATAAGAAAGAAATGATGAGTGTGAACATCATGAGAAAGGAAAGATGAGTGTGGACATCGCTTAAAGAAAAGATGGATGTGGACATCGTGAGAAAGACAAGATGGATGTGAAATTGTGAGAAGGAAAGGTGGTGCAGACATCGTGAGACAGGGAAGTTGGGTGTGGACATTATAAGAAAGAAATGATGAAGGTAGTAAAGTAATGCCGCTTATAGCCCAGCGGGCGCAAAAGGCCAAATCGGGGATATTGTGACAACAGAAAAGATGCCTAGAAGATATCATGAGAAAAATACAGAGAGAAAAGGACTCTGAGAAAGGAAAGATGGATGTAGACATCATGAGAAAGGAAAGAAGGATGTGAACATTATGAGAAAGGAAAGATGGATGTAGACATCATGAGAAAGGAAAGATGGATGAGGACATTGTGAGGAAGGAAAGATGGATGAGGACATTGTGAGGAAGGAAAGATGGATGAGGACATTGTGAGGAAGGAAAGATGGATGAGGACATTGTGAGGAAGGAAAGATGGATGTAGACATCATGAGAAAGGAAAGATGGATGAGGACATTATGAGAAAGGAAAGATGGATGAGGACATCATGAGAAAGGAAAGATGGATGTAGACATCATGAGAAAGGAAAGATGGATGAGGACATTATGAGAAAGGAAAGATGGATGAGGACACTGTGAGAAGGAAAGATGGATTAGGACATCATGAGAAAGGAAAGATGGATGAGGACATCGTGAGAAAGGAAAGATGGATGTAGACATCATGAGAAAGGAAAGATGGATGAGGACATCGTGACAAAGGAAAGATGGATGAGGCCATCATGAGAAAGGAAAGAAGGATGTGGACATTATGAGAAAGGAAAGATGGATGAAGAAGACATTATGAGAAAGGAAAGATGGATGAGGACACTATGAGAAAGGAAAGATGGATTAGGACATTATGAGAAAGGAAAGATGGATGAGGACATCATGAGAAAGGAAAGATGGATGAAGACATCATGAGAAAGGAAAGATGGATGAGGACATTATGAGAAAGGAAAGATGGATGAGGACATTATGAGAAAGGAAAGATGGATGAGGACACTATGAGAAAGGAAAGATGGATGAGGACATCATGAGAAAGGAAAGATGGATGAGGACATCGTGACAAAGGAAAGATGGATGAGGACATTATGAGAAAGGAAAGATGGATGAAGACATCATGAGAAAGGAAAGATGGATGAGGACACTATGAGAAAGGAAAGATAAATGAGGACATCATGAGAAAGGAAAGATGGATGAGGACATCATGAGAAAGGAAAGATGGATGAGGACATTATGAGAAAGGAAAGATGGATGAGGACACTATGAGAAAGGAAAGATGGATGAGGACATCATGAGAAAGGAAAGATGGATGAGGACATTATGAGAAAGGAAAGATGATGAGGACATCGTGAGAAAGGAAGATGGATGAGGACATTATGAGAAAGGAAAGATGGATGAGGACACTATGAGAAAGGAAAGATGGATGTAGACATCATGAGAAAGGAAAGATGGATGAGGACACTATGAGAAAGGAAAGATGGATGAGGACATCATGAGAAGGAAAGATGGATGAGGCCATCATGAGAAAGGAAGATGGAGAGAAAGGAAGGAAAGATGGATGAGGACACTATGAGAAAGGAAAGATGGATGAGGACATCATGAGAAAGGAAAGATGGATGAGGACATCGTGAGAAAGTAAAGATGGATGAGGACATTATGCGAAAGGAAAGATGGATGAGGACACTATGAGAAAGGAAAGATGGATGAGGACATCATGAGAAAGGAAAGATGGATGAGGACATCATGAGAGAGGAAAGATGGATGAGGACATCGTGACAAAGGAAAGATGGATGAGAACATTATGAGAAAGGAAAAAGATGGATGAGGACACTATGAGAAAGGAAAGATGGATGAGGACATCATGAGAAAGGAAAGATGGATGAGGACATCGTGACAAAGGAAAGATGATGAAGACATCATGAGAAAGGAAAGATGGATGAGGACACTATGAGAAAGGAAAGATGGATGAAGACATCATGAGAAAGGAAAGATGGATGAGGACATCATGAGAAAAGAAAGATGGATGAGGACATCATGAGAAAGGAAAGATGGATGATGAGGACATTATGAGAAGGAAAAGATGGATGAGGACACTATGAGAAAGAAAGATGGATGAGGACATCATGAGAAAGGAAAGATGGATGAGGACATCATGAGAAAGGAAAGATGGAGGAGGACATTATGAGAAAGGAAAGATGGATGAGGACATCGTGAGAAAGGAAAGATGGATGAGGACATTATGAGAAAGGAAAGATGGATG
>JADBJO010007104.1:97500-119503 GCA_016801955.1 Conus betulinus
AGGGGTTTTCTCCCCTGACACGTGGAGCGAGGTTTATGGTGAGTGTTCTCCCCTGACACGTGGAACGAGGTTATGGTGAGTGTTCTCCCCTAACACGTGGAACGAGGTTTATGGTGAGTGTTCTCCCCTGACACATTGAGCGAGGTTTATGGGAAGTGTTCTCCCCTGACACGTGGAATGAGGTTTATGGTGAGTGTTCTCCCCTGACACGTGGAGCGAGGTTCATGGGTGAGAAGAGAAATATTGTTGATTCGTGTTGGAGTAGGTGTTCGAATCGTCGATCAAAAAAGTCATACATTCTTGGTGGAAACGAAGTTAAAATCCACTGAGCAATGATAATGTAAGGGACACTAAGGATAACTTGACACCCAACAGTGAAGAATAGCTACAACTGCTGGGGAGAACATTGAGGAAAGAAGGAACTAAGAGGAGCTGAGAGGAGGGTGGTAGTGTAGCATACATTAATATAGTCATTTACACAAATTGTAGCATACATTAATGTAGCCATTTACATAAAGTGTAGCATACATTAATGTAGCCATTTACATAAAGTGTAGCATACATTGATATAGCCTCTGCATAAAGTGTAGCGTACATAATATAGCCATTTACATAACGTGTAGCATACATTAATGTAGCCATTTACATAAAGTGTACCATACATTAATATAGCCAATTACATAAAGTGTAGCATACATTAATATAGCCAATTACATAAAGTTTAGCATACATTAATGTAGCCAATTACATAAAGTGTAGCATACATTGATATAGCCATTAAATAAAGTGCAGCATACATTAATATAGCCATTACATAAAGTGTACCATACATTAGATTAGCCATTTTACATAAAAGTGTAGCATACATTAATATATCCATTTACATAAAGTGTACCTTACATTAATATAGCCATTTACATAAAGTGTACCATACATTTATATAGCCATTTACATAAAGTGTACCATACATTAATATAGCCATTTACATAAAGTGTACCATACATTAATATAGCCATTTACATAAAGTGCGTTTTTTTTTTTCTGATCGGTTCAACATTTTACAACAGCGATTTACTCTTTTTTTTCATACAATATATACTATGTGACAATATGCTGATGTGGGAACGAATAAAGGCAAAATACTGGATATGGAGTGCTGTCCCCTGAACGGGAAGTTGTCATCTACTGGGGCCCACGCAAAAGTTTGGTTTGTACTTGCAGTGAACGATGACAAACGCATATCAGGTTACTACAATGTCAGTAAACAGCGCCATGATGAGTCGGATCGTTACCAGCATGAGGCTGTAGCTGATTGTGTATGTGTGTTGGTTGGTACGTAAATGGGTCGCAGTTTTTGTTTTTGTTTTTGTTTTTTTTTTGTTGTTGTTGGTTGGTTGGGGTTTTTGTGCATTTTCCAGTGTTTTCATAGTTTTCTGATATTGATGATGTAAGTGTATACATTTTGTCGTCCCTTTCACCAACGCATTAACAAAAAGTCAAACAAAATGAAAGAAAATATGGTTATGCTTCTTTTCTTTTCACAGAAGTCACTCCTCCCTGGTGGGGCCTTTGTGCTTGGCTGGACTGTGAACAAGACGGGATGGGGGGTGGGGGGTGGGGGGGGGGGGGGGCGAATGGAAACATATAGTTGCATGTTTAAACATAACTGTCCTGTTGAACAGTGATTCTCTTAAACACAGTAAAGTATCTCTGTGGAATATATTGACATTGATTAAGAAATCTTTCTTCTGAATGCTGAGTGATGTTGGTGACATGTCTGTCTCTGGTATGTTCCAGACCAGCTGGCCTATGGAAGACGTGGTCGCGTTTATGATGCTGAAGGTATTTCTGCTTTATCGTTTTGTAATACAGTTGTTAATGATTGTTGATATGCTAGACTGTCATATCCATAGTATTTTTTTTTCATATCTGCAGATTCATATTAAGTCATTTTTCCCCAATATTTTTTGTTTATTTTGTCTGATATGATGTGTAGTTTGTTGCACTTTCGACACAATTCAGAATACAAAAACATGTTGTCCAATTTGAACTATTGATAGACTTCATTCATGGTCCATATTCAGTTAAATTGTTGGCACCCACAAATTCATATTTTCCCCTTGGGTCCTTCAAATGAGTTCCTAATTGAACAATTTAAAATGAGGTACTAATTGAACAATTTTAAATGAGGTACTAATCGAACAATTTCAAATGAGTTCCTAATTGAACAATTTTCTCAGTACAGGGGATCCGTACTCAATCTGCACTAAGAAAGCTGACTTACATATGTGGAATACGGTGTTTTGGGTATGTTTGAATGTTCTGCCTCATTATTTTCAGAAGTGAAATATGACATTCTTACAGGCTTTGAGGACACAAGAGAAAGATTTGTGGTAGGGGCAAATACTGTGCTATGTGCTTCAAACTAGCTGTACTGCTAGCTAGTACACTGTACAATGCAGGACAGCCTCATCTGTATGAAAAGAGAACTTTGTGCCATAACGGACACAGGTCAGTTACACATGAGAGCACGGAAAAGAAATATAAATGTAAAATCACAGTCGATGTGGACCGAAGTGGAACACACATAAGATGGGGTTGAAGAATCTGGGGTTTGGATTTTTTTTGTAGGTTTTTTTCTCCACAAGATCTGATGTACACTGATCTTGAATGACATATACCTAGGTGCCAAACAAATACACGATGCGGCCTTCTATAAAGTGTCAGAATGCGAGACATATTAAGCCTTCCAGAAGAAGGATCCCAAAATCTGCTATGTCGCTGATTTGAATGATGCATGTTGTTACTGACGACCTTGGGTGCTTTGAGTTACCTTTCTTTCAATGATGAAGGCAGATTTAAAAGCTTAAAGTTTGTATGGGCTGGAAAGGAAGAAAACTACGTTAGATACTGAGTAATTCCAGCAAGCTAACACAGAAACTTCTCTCTCTCTCTCTCTCTCTCTCTCTCTCTCTCTCTCTCTCTCTCTCTCTCTCTCTCTGTCAGTGTTTGTTTGTCTGTGTCAGTATCTGAGTCTCTGTGTGTGTGGTAGATAAAAAGATACAGAGATAAGTTTGGTCAACCCATCGTTTTCTTCTTCCCTACCCCACCCCAACCTCCATCCCCACCCACCCTCACCCCTCTTGGCAATATTCGCAGTGCCTTCAACATCTCCACAGTTTACATCAAAATCATTACAATCGATCGAACAGATCTCGCTGAAACATACAGCAACCACATCAACATTATCACACAAGGTTAATCGACCAGTATACAACATGGATGAAGATAGACATATACATCAACATTATCACATAAGGTTGATCGTTCAGTGTACAACATGGATGAAGATAGACCTATAAAACACAAAGCTGATTAAAAAGAAAGTACAAACGGCAGCTGATGTGAGAAATGATTACATGATATGCAGCTTCACTCAGCCAACGTGTTCTAGTTTTTAACCGTTTAAACACCGACGGGTCTCACATTGTCTGTTGTTTGGCGCCAATGTGATCTTCATTGTGAAGAGGACTAAACAGCCTTGATCCACGCCAAGGCGACGCTGAAGTTAGTGGCCCCTTGTTTAAGAAGAAACTCTTTAACAGATAATTCTCGCGGAAAGACAGCTTCTTTGGCTGGCATTTGTAGAACATACAGGGTGTTTTGTAATTAAGTTCACGTTGCTGTCTGACGGACAAAAAAAAAACAACCACAGAGAGATAAGAGTTTTGAAGGTGGGGGGGGGGGGGGGTGGGGGGGGGGGGGGGGGGGGGGGGGGGGGGGGGGGGGGGAGGGGGGGGGTGGGGGGGGGGGGGGGTCCTTTAGGGGGGGGGGGGGGTTTGAAGGGGGCACAGACACACAGGGGGGGGGGGGTTGGCTGGGGGGGGGGGTGGGGGACGTTGTTAATGGCAACAGACACACAGGGGGGGGGGGGGGGGGGGGGGGTGACCCAGGGTTGGGGTTGGGGGGGGGGGGGGGGGGGGGGGGGGGGGGGGGGGGGCTGGGGGGGGGGGGGGGGGGGGTGTTGACGTTTTTGATGGGGGGGGGGGGGGGGGGGGGGATTTATTCGGGGGGCTGCATCGGGGGGGGGGTGTTGGGGATGTTAATGGCAACAGACACATCAGACTTTATTCGTTTGGGGGCATCGTTTGGGGGGGGGGGGGGGGGTTGTTGGGGGGGGGGGGCAACAGACACACAGACTTTATTCGTTGGCTGCATCGTTTGACCCAGGGGTTGGGGGGGTGGGGGGGGGGGGGCAACAGACACACAGACTTTATTCGTTGGCTGCATCGTTTGACCCCAGTGTTGACGCTGTTGGGATCAAACAGAAACCCAGACTTTACTTTATTGCCCCGGGATCTGTTGTTTGGCAACCCAGATGTGTGTATGTCTTCTTCCATTGTCCTTTATTCGTTGGCTGCATCGTTTGACCCAGTGTTGACGCTGTTGACGATGTTAATGGCAACAGACACACAGACTTTATTCGTTGGCTGCATCGTTTGACCCAGTGTTGACGCTGTTGACGATGTTAATGACAACAGACACACAGACTTTATTCGTTGGCTGCATCGTTTGACCCAGTGTTGACGCTGTTGACGACAACAGAAACACAGAACTTTATTCGTTGGCTGCATCGTTTGACTCAGTGTTGACGCTGTTGACGACAACAGAAACACAGAACTTTATTCGTTGGCTGCATCGTTTGACCCAGTGTTGACGTTGTTGACGACAACAGAAACACAGAACTTCATTCGTTGGCTGCATCGTTTGACCCAGTGTTGACGTTGTTGACGACAACAGACACACAGACTTTATTCGTTGGCTGCATCGTTTGACTCAGTGTTGACGCTGTTGACGACAACAGAAACACAGAACTTTATTCGTTGGCTGCATCGTTTGACCCAGTGTTGACGCTGTTGACGACAACAGAAACACAGAACTTCATTCGTTGGCTGCATCGTTTGACCCAGTGTTGACGTTGTTGATGGCAGACACACAGAGCGAAGGAGGAGAATCTGGGGGAACCCTCCTTCCAGACTTCGAAGACAGTGAGCGATCAGCACCAGAGAGGCCGAGAACCTCTGCCCGCGAGGACTATTTGAGGAACACTGACCAGCAGGCCATCCAGCAAAGACGCACCCTGGAGTATGTGTGTGGCAAGGATCATGGCCAAGAAATACCCATGTTCTTGGAAATCTTGCACCTTGAGTTCCAGAACACCGGCAAGTTCTTTTGAAGGATGAGTGAGAAAAAAGCAGACAGACAGACAGACAGACGGGTGTGTGAAAGACAGATATCAACATCTGGCAAAATCTTTTGGATGTTGTGCAGTTGTTGATGCTGTCTCTCTGTCTCTGTCTCTCTCCCTTGGCCTTTTCCTTCCCCGTTTCCTTCCCCTTGTTCGCTATATCATGCGTTTTTTCTATTGCGTTCGTTTGTCAATGATATGGACAATAGCTAATTTGTATTGAACTGTACAAGATCTTGTTATACTTTGTTTCTTTATATATGTATTTGCATTAATTTGATCTTTAAATGCATTATTTTGATCTTTAAATTGTTTTTCTTTCCTTTTGCCCCAGGGCTGGGTGGAAAAAAGCATTTGTATTGCTTATCTCATTACCCTGGGATAATGCATTTTCGAAATTACAGTCTGCGGTCACATTGTTAAGTGTAGTACATCTTTTTTCTAACAATGTTGAAGCGGATTGGGATGCATTTCAACCTTGTTACAATCTATTAGACTGTATTGATTAATACTGTTGATTAATATTCATCTTACGCTAATTAAAAATATTGAAACCATAAACAGTAAACAAGAAGGGTATTGAAACCATAGTTTTACGTCATCTATGGAAATACATTTACACTGAATTAACATGGTTTGTATGGGGTTTTTTTGGGTTTTTTTTTCTCTGTTTTTTTTTTTTTTTTTTTTTTTTTTTTTTTTTTACTACGTACGTGTGGCTAAAATCGGCCCAATTCCTCACATTGTTTGTTCGGTGTAACTAAACCTGCAAATAAAGAAATTCTACTGTAACATTGTTGAATAAAACGCGCATAATTTTTTTTCTGGTGCCATAAAGCAGATTCAACGGCGGATAATACTTCTTCACAGTCTTTACAGTTTCTTTGTAAAACATGTCAGACTTTTGCCAAGTTGTTTATGAAAATGGATGGTACCACACGTCCTGTTGAAAAGGTTTCTTTTTTATCATGAAAGATCTTGCATCTGTCGTCATACTTTACTCGTATTCTTTTTAAATTGATGCTTGAATCTAAAATGCCATGATACGATTCATCAGTTTTTGTTTTATACCTTGAATTGTACATTTCCATGAAGAAGATACACTGACAAGTTTCACATTTATATCGACTTCCATGTTAATTTATTTTCGTGAATAATACAGAAATGTTTGTTCTTTGTGCACTTATTAATGTGTTATCCCCAGTCACTTATTCATGTGTTATCCCAGTCACTTATTCATGTGTTATCCCAGTCACTTATTAATGCGTTATCCCAGTCACTTATTCATGTGTTATCCCAGTCACTTATTAATGTGTTACCCCAGCCACTCATTAATGTGTTATTCCAGTCACTTATTAATGTGTTATATCCCAGTCAGTCTATGCGTCTGTCCAAGTTTCACGTTTATGTAGGATTTCCTGTAAAATGTTTTTACACCATACAAATAACAGAAAATTGATATCAAAGATTTTTTTTCGAGGAACAGATCATAGAAAATTGATATTGAAGGTCGTTTTCCTTTTTTTTCATTTCTTTTTCAACCATATTCTTTGATCGAATGCAACCGAGGTAATTGAGACAATTTACCACTAGACTCCACTCTGAAAATTCTTCATGTTTCAAACACGTTTCACTTTCATTCAAAGCTACATACACAAAAGATGCGTTTAAATTCCGACACATACCGTGCTCCTGAGTACCGAGACTATGGTGAGGTTTGCATATGCCCTGGACTATGTCACAGTGACTTTACTAACTCACCAGCTCAGCCAGAAAGACGGACTGCCCACATGCATTATGTCAAAGGGCTCTACATATAGACTAATGTGAACCTCCACAGTAATATTAAAGGTCTCCACGCACAAGGATAATTCGACCGTCTCTAACCAGCGCACGGCTCTCTTCAGTGTGGTTGCGGAGATCAGCCACATGTGTGTGAGCTCCTCGGCTGTCTCCTCAATCGCCCTGCTAACCTCCACCTTCAGCATTCCCCTGAGCTAAGTCATTCCATTCAGGTACCCGCTCGTTTAAGTGGACACCTGAACAACGATGGTGATCCATCCCATAAGCTGTAGCAATTCTGTAAGCTGATTTAGCAGCGACGCTGTGGCATGAACTTGTCAACTTGGATTTGATTTGATGTCCGGACCTGGCTCCGGAAAGTCTGAGACACTGTGTCCGGACTTTGATCTGGAAGGACTGTGACATTGTGTCCGGACCTGGCTCCGGAAGGACTGTGACATTGTGTCCGATTCTTGCACTGGAAGAACTGTGACATTATGTCCAGAAGTGGCTCCGGAAGGACTGTGACATTATGTCCGGATCTGGCTCCGGAAGGACTGTGACACCGTGTCCGGTCCTGGCTCCGGAAGGACTGTGATATTATGTCCGGATCTGGCTCTGGAAAGACTGTGACATTGTGTCCTGACCTGGCTCTGGAAGGACTGTAACACTGTGTCCGGACCTGGTTCCGGAAGGACTGTGACACTGTGTCCTGACTTTGATCTGGAAGGACTGTGACATTGTGTCCTGACCTGGCTCCGGAAGGACTGTGACATTTGTGTCCTGATCTGGCTCCAAAAGGACTGTGATATTGTGTCCGGGCCTGGCTGCGGAAGGACTGTGACATTGTGTCCGGACCTGGCTCCAGAAGGACTGTGACATTGTGTCTTGCTCTGGCTGTGGAAAGATCTTGATAGACTGTCTGGATCAACTTCAGAAGGACCCTGACTATGTGTATGGATCTAGCTTCGGAAGGACCGTGACAATGTGTCCGGATCTAGCTCCGGAAGGACCGTGACATTGTTCTGGATCTGGAACGATTAACTATTTGGAACTGTGCACGATGATTTATAAAGTGTTCAAGATGAAAAGTGTAAACCCAGCAAGTTTGTGTGCTTTAATGACTGTGATATCTTTTCTGTTGAATTTGTGTGACAGTGCAGTTTCGCATTTCCAACATGGCGGACATGTGTTAACAATGCAGGTATGTTTTATACCCGTGACACACTTTTAAAATTCAGACACTTAGCAGACACCAGCGCTCACCCATTTCATTTATTTCCACCAGACATTTTATCAGCAAGTTTCAAGAAACAATCAAGTAAAAACCAGAAAGACAGCAAATCAAGCAAGCGGAAGAGAGGACAGAGAGGGGGGGGGTGAGAGAAAACACTGAAGAAGAACGGTACTTACACCCCCCTCCCGTCAATCGTTTTAGCCAACGTCCCGATCGATCAGACCAGTTTCACAGAACAATAATTTTGATGAACTGCAAGCAAGCGTACGTCATTTAAAACGAATTTAGAAATGCGAATGTGCTGTGTTTTTCTGAAACCTGGCTGAGCAAAGAAATAACAGATGACATTTTAGCTTTAGACGGATTTGGCGTGCCACTGAGAATGGACAGAGACAAGTGCGTGACAGAGAAATCAAGGGGGGGGGGGGGGGGTGTGTATGTACGTGAGCGAGAAGTGGTGTAACACTGAGAACGTTAAAGTGCGTCGTCAAGTGTGTACGCGTGACGTTGAACTTTTAGCAGTGTCACTGCGACCGAAATACCTGCTACGTGAGTTTGGACAGCTCTTCATGACTGTTGTTTACGTGCCACCATCCGCAAATACTGTACGTGCAGCCGCAGAAAAATCACGGACTCTGTTCACGCTCTGCAGGCCATGTCACCCGACGCACCGTGCTTTATCCTCGGAGATTTTTTAATGACTGTGACCTCAATTCAAACCTGCCTTCTTTTTTAAACAGTATGTGTCATGTTTTACAAGAAAGGATAAAATACTTGATTTATGCTACTGTAATATACCATCTGCATACAAGTGTGTTCAGCTCCCCCCTGTTGGTCAGTCTGATCACAATGCCATTCATCTCTTGCCAGCTTACAGACCAAAAGTGAAAAAACACAACCTATCACTAAAAAGCAAGTGCAGTGTTGGACACAAGAAAGTGTTGATGAATTACAGGCTTGTTTTGAATGTACAGATTGGAATTTGGTTTTTGAATTCTAGTTTTGACATTAACGAAGCCACCGATGTTATTTCCAGCTACATTTCTTTCTGTGAACACACATGATTGTACCTACTAAAACTATCAAAATATTCCCAACAACAAACCTTGGATTACAAAAATCTCTGAAAGTAACTCTAAAATGAAAAAAAAATAGCTTTTCAATCAGGCAATAAAAGCGATCGTAAGGTTGTACAAAAGAAACTGCAAACAGAGATTGAAGAATCAAAGAGAGCTTACAAGAAAAGTCGAAAACATGTTCCAGAATGGAAATATGCGAGATGCATGGAAAGGAATAGAGGTTTTATCAGGTTCAGGAAAATGTTCAAACCAAAATATTAGTAACAAAAAAAAACAGCAAAAGAACAGAAGCAATTTGCAGAAAAGCTGAACGATTTTTACTGTAGATTTGATGATAAAGATTTTAGTAAAGAATTAAAGGAAGTGAAGGAAGAACTCCAAAGCAATGTTAAAAAAAACAATGTTGATGGAAGTGATTCTGTTGTGTGATTGAGGAAAATGATGTTCAGTTTTTTTTCAAACGTTTAAATGTGAGAAAGGCAATGGGCCCTGATAATATCTGTGGAAAATTGTTGAAGGTGTGTGCTTCTCAGCTCTCCTATGTTTCCATTCGTTTGTTTACCTGGTCACTTAGAGAATGTATAATTCCTGTTTTATGGAAAAATGCCACTGTATGTCCTGTTCCCAAAAAACGCAACCCAAGCTGTCTAAATGATTACCGACCAGTTGCCCTCACATCTGTTGCAATGAAATGTCTTGAAAGAATTGTCCTCTGTTCTGTTTTAAAAGATACTACACAGTACCAAGACCCGTTTCAGTTCGCATACCAACAGAACAGATCAACAGATGATGCCACACTCACACTTCTCCATCATGCTTTTTCACACCTCGAAAAACCTGCCTCCTTTGTACGCATTCTCTTTATTGATTTCTCATCAGCATTCAACACCATACAACACATCTGATGGCAAAAGAACTCATTAACATAAATGTGGGTAACAAGCTCATTCTTTGGATAATTGATTTTCTTACACAGAGGACACAGTCTGTTCGATATCAAGTGTTGTTTCGTCTTCCAGAGTCATTTCAACTGGCGCACCCCAGGGTACTGTTTTATCACCAGTGCTTTTTACTCTGTACACAAATGATTGTTCAGGAAGTGATTCACTTTGTACATTAAATATTCAGATGACTCAGCACTTGTGGATCTCTCCAACTCTGATTCTGTTTACTTCAAGGAGGTTCAAAGATTTGTTGACTGGTGCGATCATAACTATCTTGATCTGAATGTAACAAAAACGAAAGAAATGTTGATGGATTTTAGAAAGAATCCAAAAGCTGTACCACCACTTTTTATCAAAGGTGCTGAAGTAGAACGTGTTGAATCATACAAATATTAGGAACTTTTATAGATAATAAGCTGAATTTTAAATCCCATGTTGAGTATGTCCACAAAAAATGTCAAACCAGATTATATTGTCTTCGCAAGCTGCGATCATTTCATGTGAATACTGACATTCTTCGGAATTTTATTCATGCTTCTTGGAATCTGTTTTTAAACTTTCTCATTATGTGTTGGTATGGTGGGTTTGACTGTGAAGAGCAGAAATGTGCTTGAGAAAGTGGTGAACGTGGGAGGAAAAATCGTTGGTGAGAGACAAAAAAGTCTGAGTGAGCTGTACAGTGCCGTGTTGTTTGTAAAGCGAAGAAGATTGCGTGTGACCAGACCCACGTTCTTGCAAATCAGTATGACCTTCTTCAGTCAGGACGAAGATATCGATCGGTTAAATGCAGAAGTGTCAGATTTAAACAAAGTTTTATTCCCCTGTCCATTGATTTTATGAACCGAGGAGATGTTTAACTGAAATCCAAATTCCTTTATATGAATGTATGTCATATGTGAGAAAATGGGTAATGTGACTAAATTATTGTTTATTTGCTGTGAATGTGTGTGACACAGAGGCGAATCATACAGTCTTGAAATTTTAAAGTTCAATCAGTGCTAGTACGTATTCATTTGATAGAATCCATTATCTCTTTAATTTGGTTCATACTGAGGTAGCGTGTATGTGAACACAGCTCAGAATTACGTTTGAAATCCAGTTGTTTGAGGAGAGTCACAGTATTTTTAGGTATATAGGCAAATCCTGTTCTTTGAGGAGACCCCCACTACTCTTTTATGCAGAGTCCAGTAATTCCTGCTTGTGGAGAGAGTGCGTTTCCTCTCACTGCGCTGGTCTACTAGTTAAGTTCACAGTCACATGCCCAGCAACATGAACCAAATATTGGCGAAGTTGTAGCAAATGAGGCGTGGGCATTGCGACAAAGCTAAAGATTTAAAACAGAAAAGACTGTTGTTTTCGAAGTACCCATTGATGCTTCACTCTCTCTTTTTTTCTAATCGCTGTCTTTGTCTCTCTGTCTGTCTGTCTGTCTGTCTCTCTGTCTGTCTGTCTCTCTCTCTGTCTCTCTCTCTCTCTGTCTCTCTCTCTCTTTCTTCTTTGTGTGTGTGTGTGTGTGTGTGTGTGTGTGTGTGTGTGTGTGTGTGTGTGTGTGTGTGTGTGTAAATCGTGCATCGAAATGAAGAACGTCTGTGAAAACGCTAATTGCATCATCCACAGCATCACCAGCTCCAAATCGCAGGACAGATGGTTTAGACGACTCGCCCTCCGTCTGCACCCCGTCCACCGAGAACAACAGTCACGTGCAGGACGTGGCGGATGGCGCCAGCAGCAACAGCGGCAGCAGCAGCAGCAGCAGCAGCAGCAAAGTACAGCTGCGACTGATGCGCGACCTGAACAGGCCACTGCGCGTGTCGAGCGATGGGTTGATCAAACTGAGGGCCTACCAGGAGGAGCTGCTCTACTGGGCCCGCCAAGGCTGCAACGTGGCCATCTTCCTGCCCACTGGCACCGGCAAAACCTTCGTCATCCTCAGGTACATGCAGGTGAGTGCAGCTCCTGAAGGTGAACGACTCTGTGACAGGAGAAAGGCTCTGTGATAGGAGAAAGGCTCTGTGACAGGAGAAAGGCTCTATGATAGGAGAAAGGCTCTACGATAGGAGAAAGGCTCTGTGGTAGGAGAAAGGCTCTGTGACAGGAGAAAGGCTCTGTGATAGGAGAAAGGCTCTGTGATAGGAGAAAGGCTCTATGAGAGGAGAAAGGCTCTGTGATAGGAGAAAGGCTCTGTGATAGGAGAAAGGCTCTATGAGAGGAGAAAGGCTCTATAATAGGAGAAAGGCTCTATGAGAGGAGAAAGGCTCTATGAGAGGAGAAAGGCTCTATGACAGGAGAAAGGTTCTATGACAAAGAGAAAGGCTCTAAGTAGGTAAATGACTCTTTGGTAGGTAACCAACTCTGTGATAGGAGAAAGGCTCTGTGATAGGAGAAAGGCTCTAAGGTAGGTGAACGACTCTATGATAGGAGAAAGGCTCTAAGGTTGGTAAACGGTTTTATGATAAGAGAAAGGCTCTAAGGTAGGTAAACGACTCTATAATAGGGAAAAGGCTCTAAGGTAGGTAAACGACTCTATGATAGGAGAAAGGCTCTAAAGTAGGTAAACGACTCTATGATAGGAGAAAGGCTGTAAGGTAGGTAAACGACTCTATGATAGGAGAAAGGCTGTAAGGTAGGTAAACGACTCTACGATAGGAGAAAGGCTCTAAAGTAGGTAAACGACTCTATGATAGGAGAAAGGCTCTAAAGTGGGTAAACGACTCTTTGATAGGAGAAAGGCTCTAAAGTGGGTAAACGACTCTATGATAGGGGAAAGGCTCTAAAGTAGGTAAACGACTCTTTGATAGGAGAAAGGCAACTATATGGGACTGTTTGGTAGCATGTGTAAAAATGTATCACTGAGGAACGACGATTCAGAGGTGGGCAGTGCTCTGACGTTGCTGGTGCTGCACTTGCAGGAACACCTGAGAGGCTCTGGCATGAAGCGTGTAGTCTTTCTGGCCCCCAAAGTCAAGCTGGCCGAGCAGCAGTTCCACAGGTTCAGCGAATTCTTCCCCCATGCCACGTACTTCCGGTGTGGCAGATACACCAGTTCCAATGCTCCTTTCGCTGAACTGCTGGACATGTGAGTTTTCATCGTTTTGGCAGGGTTTTGTCTCCAGGTTACAGACGAAAGAATTACAGCAGTTAAACAGATGTTGACGAGAGGACGATGCATATGTTTGTTTTTTCTTGCACCATTAGAAATTAGCATAAAAAAACATGAATGAATTTGTTAACGAGAACAGTTGAAATAAACGGCATGCTATAAACTTTTTAACCCTCATAAATATTTACTTGATAACTACTCTTCAGTCACTTTTATAGATTTGTTAATGAGAACAGTTAAAACAAAAACATGCTCTAAATACTTTGAGCCTTAAAAATGGTAACATAATAACCATTCTTCAATCACCTTTCACGCCATGATAAATTCCAGACCCTATATTTAACAAATATTGTTAGTCACTCCATGAAAAAGGAAAAAAAAAGATCGAGATAAACTGATCACAACTGGTTGTAAGTGAGTAATGTCTCTGCATGCAGATCAATATTCACAAAAATTGTCTACCTTCGTGAAGTTTTTTGAAAGTGCTGCTTTCGTCATACCTACTTTTAGAGATTCTGATGTTTGTGTCCCAGGAATGATATTCACAAAGACTCGCAGAGCTTGGTAGATGCATCTGTGCAGAAAATAAATGATAATAAAAAGCGATTACTTTATCCTCCTGAGGAATGAACTTTCTTCGAGGATCAGATTGATTAATGGTCAGCTGGTCCTGTCTAGTTTCTCCAGGTTCGAGGTGTTCATGATGACCCCCCAGTGTCTAGTTTCTCCAGGTTCAAGGTGTTCATGATGACCCACAAGTGTCTGGTTTCTCCAGGTTCGAGGTGTTCATGATGACCCCCCAGTGTCTGGTTTCTCCAGGTTCAAGGTGTTCATGATGACGCCCCAGTGTTAGCTGGTCCTGTCTGGTTTCTCCAGGTACAGGTACATGTTCATGATGACCCACAAGTGTCTGGTTTCTCCAGTTTCAAGGTGTTCGTGATGACGCCCCAGTGTCTGGTTTCTCCAGGTTCAAGGTGTTCATGATGACCCCCAGTGTTAGCTGGTCCTGTCTGGTTTCTCCAGGTACAAGGAGTTCGTGATGGCCCCCCAGTGTCTGGTTTCTCCAGGTACAAGGTGTTCGTGATGGCCCCCCAGTGTCTGGTTTCTCCAGGTTAAGATGTTCATGATGATCACCCAGTGTCTGGTTTCTCCAGCTTCAAGGTGTTCATGATGACCCCCCAGTGTCAGTTTTTTCCAGGTTCAAGGTGTTCGTGATGACCCCCAGTGTCTGGTTTCTCCAGGTACAAGATGTTCATGATGACCCCCCCCCCCCCCCCCCCCCCCCCAGTGTCTGGTTTCTCCAGGGACAAGGTGTTGTGATGACCCTTAGTGTCTGGTTTCTCCAGGTACAAGGTGTTCATGATGACCCCCAGTATCTGGTTTCTCCAGGTACAAGGTGCTCATGATGACCCCCCAGTGTCTGGTTTCTCCAGGTACAAGGTGTTTGTGATGACCCCCAGTGTCTGGTTTCTCCAGGTACAAGGTGTTCGCGATGACCCCCAGTGTTAGGTGGTCTTGTCTGGTTTCTTCAGGTGCAAGGTGTTCCTGATGAGTCCCCCCCCCCCCCCCTCCTCCAGTGTTAGCTGGTCCCGTCTGGTTTCTTCAGGTACAAGGTGTTCATGATGACTCCCCCCCCCCCATCCCCCCTCCATCAGTGTTAGCTGGCCCTGTCTGGTTTCTTCAGGTTCAAGGTGTTCGTGATGACCCCCCAGTGTTAGCTGGTCCTGTCTGGTTTCTCCAGGTTCAAGGTGTTCGTGATGACGCCCCAGTGTCTGGTGGAGGCCATCCATCGGAAGGAAGTGCAGATGACCGATTTCTCCATGATGATCCTGGATGAATGTCATCATACAGCTCGGGGTAAACACGCCTTTAGAAACTTAATGGGAGTCTATCTGGACGTCAAGCATTCCCCAGACTCCCGCCCCAACAATGGCGTCATGCCTCAGGTAAGATAGGACCATACTTTATATCTGGAAGGCAGGGCAAGGAAAAAAAAGTGTTTTCGTAACATCAAATGTCAGTGCCATGTTGAAGATGAACACTTTCTTGTGTTTGTTTGAAAAATAGTGATTGATTATATCTGAATCGTATATGTATTTTCTGATTCATAATGACTTTTAAAAGGTACAGGTCATTCATCGTCATGTTATATGAAACCTGAATGGCATTTGAGAGTGTGCAGACCTCCGTCAGTGGCGAATGAATCATGAATGCGCCCTCTCACAGTCTTCATGTTCAGTGGATTTTTCTTTCTCATTTTCCGAGCCGCGTCAGTGATACCACACCCACACAGCCCCGACATGAGCTTTGCCAATGGTGGAGACGTCGAGGTGAAATCGGAAGTGAGGTCACCAAGACAGCAGAGCATGAAGGCCATCAGAATTTGAGTCTTCTTTATGCTGAATGATGAGGCTGAGGATGATGATACGGATTTCCATTCTGATTTGAGACTCCACGATAGAGCTCTACTCTACGCTTATTGTTATAATATATCTCGGAATCAACCAGAACCAAAAGACACCGACACCTGCAATGCTGGTCAGGAGATTTGAGCGACGCTTTCAAAGTTGCTATCATTATATGGATGAAATTCACCTGTGTGGTCCCAGTCTTCCCACCTGAGCCCACAGCAAACTCAACGCAGGATAGGGGCCGGCTGTGGCGGAAACCCCCCACAAAATGAATGGCTTTGGTGGACATCTGCAGCGCTAACCACTGTGACATTGCGGCTGGCATCCGTGAAAAGTTTGTCACACTTTTATCGATAATGTGAACATACCCTGTGTCCACAATTTGATCCAGATCTATTTTTCTGCATCTGCGCGACAGTTTCATAGGTTTGTCTTTAAGGCACATTCTGTATTTCAATGAATTTTGATTTAAGCAGATTTTGTTTTTGGTTTAGCAGATTTTTTTGTGCGGTATTTTGATAGTTTTGATTTAGAAACCTGTATCCTCCGTGGATTCAAACCTCAGATTCAGACCCAAATGTAACGGGGTGTTGCCTCGTCAGCCTTGTAAGGGGAAAGTGCACCTTGCTTTGAAAGAACACAGTTCATTTGGACAGGTATCGACTGGAAATAGTGTCTGCTGATCGTTCGTCACTTTCTCTCTTTTCACAAAGTCCCTTACGATGGCGTGATGCTCGCTCCAATCACACTGGGAAAGGTCAGACCACGTCCTTCAAGATGGAGTGATGCTCGCTCCAATCACACTGGCTAGGGCCAGACCACCCCGTCCTTCAAGATGGAGTGATGCTCGCTCCAATCACACTGGCTAGGGCCAGACCACGTCCTTCAAGATGGAGTGATGCTCGCTCCAATCACACTGGCTAGGGCCAGACCACGTCCTTCAAGATGGAGTGATACTCGCAGCACTCACACTGGGAAAGGTCAGACCACGTCCTTCAAGATGGAGTGATACTCGCTCCACTCACACTGGCTAGGGCTAGACCACGTCCTTCAAGATGGAGTGATACTCGCTCCACTCACACTGGCTAGGGTCAGACCACGTCCTTTCAAGATGGAGTGATACTCGCTCCACTCACACTGGCTAAGGTCAGACCACGTCCTTCAAGATGGAGTGATACTCGCTCCACTCACACTGGCTAAGGTCAGACCACGTCCTTCAAGATGGAGTGATACTCGTTCCACTCACACTGGGAAAGGTCAGACCATGTCTTCAAGATGGAGTGATACTCGCTCCACTCACACTGGCTAGGGCCAGACCACGTCCTTCAAGATGGAGTGATACTCGTTCCACTCACACTGGGTAAGGTCAGACCACGCACGTCGTTGAGGACAGAGGTGGGATGAGAGTGTCGGTTCTTTAGAGAGATCTTCGGTGCCTCAAGAGTTTTTTTTCCGGGCATTGGTGAGCAGATCGGGTGGGGAGTGGAGGGGGAAGTGCGGGTGAATTGTTTGATTTGGGGGCCCTTGGTATCTGTGTGGGAATGACTGCACAAAATGTAAATTCTGATATTATCATTATTGATATCTTTGTTGTTGTCGTTTGCTGTCATCATCATCATTATCATCATCATCATCATCATCATCATCATCATCATCATCATCATCCCTCATCCCTCATCCATCATCATCATCATCATCATCATCATCACCATCATCATCACCATCATCATCATCCATCATCATCATCATCATCATCATCATCATCATCATCATCCATCATCATCATCATCATCATCATCATCATCATCATCATCATCATCATCATCATCATCATCATCATCATCATCATCATCAGTCTTCTTCTTCTTCTTCTTCTTCTTCTTCTTTCTTCTTCTTCTTCTTCTTCTTCATCATCATCATAATCATCATCATCATCATCATCATCATCATCGTTATCATATATCAGTATTGTCATCATTACTATTACTACTATTGTTATTGTTATTATCATCATCATCGTCATTATTATCATTATTATTATCATAATTATTATTATGATTATTATCTATATCATTATTCCTATGTTATTGTAATTATGATAATAGTAATCATTGTTATAATTATTAATCATGATCAATGGTGGTAGTACTTATGGTAGTAGTAGTGGTAACAGTGGTAGCAGTATCATCATCACCATTATCATTATTACTACTATTATTATTGTCATCGTTATTCTTATCATTATTATGGTATGTTTGTGTGATTGTGTCAGGTGATAGGTCTCAGTGCCAGTCCCGGGGTGGGTCCTCAGGGGACCCTGGAGAGTGCGGTCAAACACATCCAGCAGCTGTGCTACATCATGAACGTGGAGAAGATCTGCACGGTGAAGACGGAGAAGAACAAGAAGGAGCTGCAGTTCTTCATCAACGAACCCAAGCACCGTAAAGTGCTTTCTGTTCAGCACCGAAAAGTGCCTTTCTGTTCAGCACTGTAAAGTGCCTTTCTATTCAGCACCGTAAAGTGCCTTTCTGTTCAGCACCGTAAAGTGCCTTTCTGTTCAGCACTGTAAAGTGCCTTTCTATTCAGCACCGTAAAGTGCCTTTCTATTCAGCATCGTAAAGTGCCTTTCTGTTCAGCACCGTAATGTGCCTTTCTACTAGGCACTCAAAAAATGCCTTTCTGCTAAGCATCCTAAAGAGCCTTTCTACTAAACATCCTAAAGTACCTTTCTACTAAGCACTGTAAAGTGCTTTTCTATTAAGCACTCTAAAGTGCCTTTCTACTAAGCACCCTAAAGTGCCTTTCAACTAAGCACCTAAATTGCCTTTCTATTAAGCACTCTAAAGTGCCTTTCCATTTCACCTCCACAGCTGCTGAGCTTTGTGTGTAAGTGGAGATGGTTGGAATGGGGGACGGGAGGGGGGGGGGGGGGGGCGATAGGGGATTTCTTAACACAAAGTACTCATATGCATATGTAGACGGACTGGATAAGGATGCAATGATAAATGGATGATACAACATCATATCAAACCATATGAAAGAAGATGATATAATATAAGATAGAATTGGAATGATATCATATAGTACACAATGAGAGGCTGAAGATCCTGCGTTCATACCCTGCTATATTAAGCACCTTTGTCAAGGTATGAGCCCCGATTCATTTCTCTTGGTTTGGGCTTTTCTTTTCTTTTTTTTTACTGATTATTTTTCCTGCATAACATCCATAGTGTATGATTTGTGTGTATGCAGCTTTGTCTATAGTGCTTCTTCACTGGTAATGTTTTTAATACTGGTCAGTCAGCCCTCCCACCCCCACGCCATAAACAGTCACAAAAAGATCAAACCAATGCAGCTGAAATGTCAGTAAACTGCAGGGAACTATCGGTGTCGTTTTGCCGTGAAGTCATCTTGAGGAGAAGAGTGCGCCACCGCTGACGTGGAACCAGCATGGGAGTAGGAAGAGAGGTGCAACACAGACATGGCTGAAGAGGAGACACTGGGGTAGAGCTGAAGACGAAGGGAACCAACTGAACAGAGGCAGGAGGACGGCCCAGAGTGGAGTCCTTTTGAGAGCTGTGGTCCCTTTGAGGTGGACGGCTTTGAAGTAAGAGACCCCTGATGGCAATACTACACCTGGTTTGTACATCCCGACTGAGGGGGAGCGTCACCTATAAAGTAGAGATGACCCTTCACACCACCTTCCAGTGATGGTCCCCATGCATGTGCCATCGGTGATGACCTTGATATGCATGCACCATGGACAGGGAAGTCGAAGGAAAACATGACCAGGGATCAGGTGAAAGAAACGGTGAACACAAATTCGCAGAAGACGATTCAACGCTGCTGATGACGTTATTTTCATCAATGAGGGTCAGTTGGAACAGCAACATATATTCGTTTTATTTTTGTTTCCAGGCTGTATAATAGGGCTGTAACTATTTAGATCCTTGTATAATGCATCTCAGCACCAGCTGACTTGATGGATGGAAAAGTACTCTAAAAATACACATCAAGGGAATGGAATTCATCCAAGACTGTGATCCCACATTCCCCATGTCCACCCATACATACAGCTAACTATGATAGGACTGTGATCCCAATTCCCTTGTCCACCTGTACATACAGCTAACTATGATAAGACTGTGATCCCACATTCCCCTTGTCAACCCATACATACAGCTAACTATGATAGGATTGTGATCCCACATTCCCCTTGTCAATCCATAAATACAGCTATGATAGGACTGTGATCCCACGTTCCCCATGTCCACCCATACATACAGCTGACTATGATAGGACTCTGATCCCACATTCCCCATGTCAACCCATACATACAGCTAACTATGGATAGGTCATGGTCAGGACTGAAGAATTCCTGCGTTTATATTTATGCTGGTGACTGTTTAGTTATGCAACTTTCCAGTCACCAGTGAGTGATGCAAGATACTGAACCACAGTGGTTGAGAAGAATGTAGAAATTCCCTGATGCGACAAGTCTGACGATGTGTTGACCATCTGTTGTGACAGAGATCCCACACATGTGGTCGACGACAGAGGGATGGCTTCAGGAGCATCCTTGAAGACTAATGCGACAGGTTGAAGACAATATGGTTCAGTGTGTCGGTAAGTCAACAGAAAGTGACACTTTTTACCCTCTGTTATGGTATCTTTCTTATTTGGCACACACTGTTCAAACCTTCTTTGTTGATGGTCATATACATATCCATATCTCTGTTCTTTTCAATTATCATCGACTTATCTTTCTTCCCAGTCGATGATGGAATTTTTGAGGCGTACTTCACAAGTCCAGGATTGTTTCCTCATGATTTTCTGGTTTGGGGTGAACAAACATTTTAATGTTGGAAATGTTATTCTTGTGTTTGTTTAGCAGCTATGGTCTAAACTTGTAGCATTTTGATGCCTTTCATTATCTTCATTATCAACTCATCTACTTAAGCATCAGCTTTATTCACGCTGTGACCCCCCCCCCCCCCCCCCCCCCCCCCCCCCATCAACACTCCTATCCGTTCTGGATCAAGTGTTGTTTACTGAATGTCATGCACATTTCATATTCACATCTCCTCAAAACGGATGTTTATACAATATCGCTTAGTCTTGTTCAATTTATACTTCCATTAACATTTTGTTATATCATAATCTCCTCATCCTTCCCCCCCCCCAACTCCACCCAAACCATCCTCACACCATAAGTGTCCCTCCCTTCCATTCATCCCCCACCCTCTGGTCTCATCGTGAATTCCCCCATCAGCTCGCCGTTTAAGAAAGACAAGGGGGTTAGTACCCGGCAATGATACAGACAAATGCATTTCGACCTCTCGGGTCTTCCTTAGGCAAAAACAAACAACATTTAAAGGGCAGTGTAAACAAAGGACAAGAAACCACTTATCATCTCATATTCGGCACAGAATGGCTGTTGGATCCAACAAATACAGCATGGAATCTACGAATTGAATGTGGGGAGGAGGGTAAGATTATGGACAATGGATGGGTGGAGAAAGAAGTTACTGAAAAGCATCATCATTTTTTTTTCATGAATGAAACACAGTGACTGTGCTAGAGTCCCAAGACTCTCATAATAGTAGTGGTTAGAAAAAAGTACATTTTCTTCCAACATGATCAGTCCATAGCAACACAATTCATGTTCACAAGATATCATCCTATATATGTCCTGAAAACTAATTCTTCAGAAATCAGATTGCTCGTCCTCACCACAAAGACCATCACCACCACCGCCGCCACCCTCCTATCCCCCAAGCAACCCCATCTTCCTCATACCTGGTGTTTACGATCTTAACTGCCCAGCAATAAATGTTCACAGAACTGATACATAGTTATCGCACCCCCCCCCCCCCCCCCCCCCTTCCACCGCTTTTGCCAGACATGGACAGAGATTTACATGAAGCAAGCAAGGAGCAGCTCAGGAGCATTCTACAGGGGCCCACCCCGGACCGAGGCCGCCCCCAAGTACCGGCACTGGGTGTGCAACCTGGAGAACAAGCTGGTGGACTACAGCGACCATCTGGACACCTACAAGAGTCTCTTCTCCATGACGGAAATGCTGGTCGTAAGTCAGCTTTTTGGTCCTGTGCTTTTTTTCTTCTCAGTGTTGCTCCTATTGATGTCCTTTGTGAAGTCACTGACATGTGTTCATGTAGGTTCAGTTGGGCTGAAATTAATA
>JADBJO010007105.1:7500-17500 GCA_016801955.1 Conus betulinus
TCGTTCACTTCATTGTGGGCGTGGAATGCAGAATATCTGCGTGTGTGTGGTGTGTGTTGTGTGTGTGTGTGTGTGTGTGTGTGTCCGAATATTTTTCTGTTTGTCTGTCTTTTGCATACACCTCCACCACCACCACCTCGCTCTCTCTCTCTCTCTCTCTCTCTCTCTCTCTCTCTCTCTCACACACACACACACACACACACACACACACGCGCGCGCGCGCGCACGCACGCACGCACGCACGTACGCGCACACACACACACACACGCACGCACGCACACACACACACACACACACACACACACACACACACACTAAAGGAAGGGAAAATGTAAACATTTTTGGATGATGCACATCTTTTAAAGACAGAGAGAAGATTCATTGTGAACGTTCCTGTGACTTTAGGACGCTGTTTTCCGCTGAAGCAATCTGTGCGGGACAACCACCTTTCGTGAGAGTGTAGAGCCTTTAGACTGTATCCACAGGAAACCATGAGAGATGATAAAAAAAATGCCCGGTTATAGTTTTCATGATGAGTTTTAGATCTCAGTCTGAGCCTATCAACTACTGTTCTATTCATGGAAAAAGCTTAAGCCATTTCAAAAGAAACTGAGTGACCAATGGAGAATAAGACACATCAGGAAAGGACATGTCTGAAATGAGATGTGGTGTGTGTGTGTGTGTGTGTGTGTGTAATGGAAGTTGATGTGAAAGTGGGGTGGAAAGACATAGTAGGGGAAACAATTCCTAATCCCCTTCCAGGTTTTAGAATCCTATGGTTGCTGATACATTACACTTCTCATCCTCCTTCCCTGTTGTTAGTCCACAGCGATGGCTGTCCACGTCTGTGGATCTGACTTCGCTCTGACCGTTCTCCTCAGGTGTTCAACGAAACATAAAAACACATGGGGATGGCGGGACCTGGGAGAGAGGGACCTGTAGACACAAAGGAGATGTAGCGACAGCAGGGACAAAGGAAGCAGGAAGGGGGGTTCAGGGAAGAGTGGTCACATAAGGACGTACGTTGAGATGTGAACAAAAGGATTTGTATAAACAGGAGAGAAGGGAGGAGTGAAAAGTGACAAAGGGCTATGAAGACACGATGACTGTTGAAGATGGGAAACATCGTGCTAAACGCAGGTTCTGATTAGAAATGGTGCTTCGCGATTTCCATTAATTGATGTAGGGTTTATTTATTAAACCAGCTTGAGGGACAGCAAGTGAATTCCGATCTCAGTTTGTACCAGTCACGAAAAAGTTTGTCATGAAATGAATGACGAGGTCCAATGCTTATACATTGAATATACAAAAGACAGGTGACAGGTGAAAAGCGAATGGAGGAAAGTGTAAACAAAAGCTGAACATAGTCTCTGATTCGTCTTCGTCCAGTGTCCTCTTCGACACGAAAAGATAATTGTGTCCATCACCCACCCACTCCAGCCCCCCACCCTTCACTAATCCCTCCTCACACCCATCCACTCACTGTCCACGCTGTAGTCCCCACTGGTCGTAACCAGTAGTGTTTGGTATTCAAAGAATGCACACTCCATACAGGCAGAGGAAGAGAACGGAGATTTGTTCTTGAATGCTCATTCACTCTCAGTCAGACGTCATAACCTCACCACTTCGTCAACGCAGGAAGTGGTTTGGTCTTCAGGAAGTTCTCACGAAATGGCAGTCATATGGCTTTCTTTGTTGTCGGTCATTCACTTTGTTGTAAGTGTGAAACGTAGTATGTCTTTCTTTGTCATTGTGCCAGCTCTGCCTGACAGTAAGTCTGCTGTTTATCTGTCCGTCCGTCCGTCCGTCCGTCCATCTGTCTGTCTGTCTGTCTCTGTCTCTGTCTCTGTCACTCTCTCTCTCCCTCTCTCTCTCTCTCTCTCTCTCACACACACACACACACACGCGCGCGCGCGCGCGCGCGTGCACATGACGAAGAAACACCCGAAGGCGCTGGGAAGGACCCAGAGAGAAGCACTGTCTTCACCTGCCTTTAGAGCAGTCCTGTACCACCCTTGGAGGCCTGCGCTGTGTTGACGATGGGTACAGGCACGCGCAGGGCACTCCATTCAGATATCAACGGACATAACCGCTCCAGAACAGAGGTAAATCAGACCACAGGATGCAACTCATAACAGCATTAAAGTAGCGTCCCCATGTGTGTACCAGCCCGTATTTCATGATTGCAGAGCCCACCGGCGAAAAACACCACCCTCTAGCTGTCGAGCACATCCCACAGATCCAACCACCCCTGCCCAAGGACAGATGAAGCTACTCTCTCTCTCTCTCTCTCTCTCTCTCTCTCTCTCTCTCTCTCACACACACACACACCACACACACACACACACACACACACACACACACGCGCGCGCGCGCGCGCGCGCGCTCGCGCGCGTGTACATATACACACTCAGACATGCATATATCTGTAATTCTTTCACCCTTATATTTGTATGCAGATGGCATATAGGTTTCATGTATTTATACGTGTTGTGTGTGTGTGTGTGTGTGTGTGTGTGTGTGTGTGCAGGGTGTGGATGTGGTAGTATGTGCGAGTTCGTGTGTGTGTGTGTGTGTGTGTGTGTGTGTGTGTGTGTGTGTGTGTGTGTGTATGCGCGCGTGCGCGCGCGTTTGTTTGTTTGTTGTGTGTGTGTGTGTGTGTGTGTGTGTGTGTGTGTGTGTGTGTGTGTGCGCGCGCGCGCGCGCGCACGCGCGTGTGTATGAGTGAGTGAGAGAAAGACAGAGCGGGACAGACAGACAGACAGACAGATTTGCACGTGCACACTCTGACGAGTTTAACCATTATCAACAGTCTCTCCTGATGACATGTGTTAGTTCACCTGTGTAAGTTCAAAGCCTTTTGCATCCCTGTGTTTCTACATTCTCATGAAGAGCCTCTAGGATACACTACACAGGGCTCGGAAGAGAAACCGATAGACTAACGGCATAGCCACGAGTCAGTTTGTGCTTGTAACGTGCGCAACAAGGTACGTCTGTGACGTGACAGACCTTGTTGACACTTTGGCTGCCTGTCTGACCTGCGCAGGGGTCGCGTCCTTGACCCTTGCCCTGACTGACTGAGCTAGTGGGTGAGCGAATGAGTGAGTGCACTGGCGGCTAGCGGAGACTCTCACGGAAGTGATGAGTGATGGTGAGCCATGAGTCGTTTGGGCTTTTCGGTCGGTAGCATGTCTACGGTGACGCGATGAGTCGTTATTCCCTTTTGAAGGGTGGTGGTGGTGGTGGTGGTGGTTTAAATTCAGATTTAACGTCCAGACAAATCTCTAACACCGCAATGACACGCCAGTTCGACGACGTACTTTTTCTGTGAAACTGGTTGCTTTTCTAGCTAAAAAAAAAAAAAAAAAAAGTTCTTGTTTGGCACGCGCGCATGTGCTGTGTGTGTGTGTGTGTGTGTGTGTGTGTGTGTGTGTGTGTGTGTGTGTGTGTGTGTGCGTGGGTGCGTGCGTGTGTGTATGTGTGTGTGTGTGTGTGTGTGTGTGTGACAAAGAGAGTGAGATAAAGAGAGAGAGAGAGGGAGAGAATGTGCTTATGCGTGTGCTCGCGCGCGCGTGTGTGGTGTTTTTTTTTGTTTGTTTGTTGTTGCTGGGGGGTTTTTTTTAGCAAGAGAAACTTAGCTTATTTTAGTATTGATGTTTAGGTACTAAAACGTGCTTGATACTATCAATATTTAGCTTTGATTTTTATCTACAAAACAAATCGCGCCCCCCTAGATCAGAAATCCTGTTAACATCATGTGTGTTTTCTGCGAAAGTACCTGAGCTTCTTTTCTTGTCTTATCTTTTTTTCTTTCTTTTCTTCTTTTCTTTTTCTTTCTTTCTTTTTTTCTTTCTTTCATTCATTCTTTCTTTCTTTCTGTCTTTCTTTTTCATTTCAGTTCTTTGCACTGAAGCGGCGTTGCTAATGTATGTGACCTTCATTTAAACTGAGACACATAGAGACAAGACACACAGAAGCAAGGCACATAGAGACACAGGACATATAGAAACAGAACATTTGGAAACAGGACGCATAGTGATGAGGACAAATACGAACAGAGATACTTAGAGACAAGGACACATGTAGACAGAGATGCATAGAGACAGGGACAGAGAGAGAAAGAGACATACAGTCACAGGGATACGTAGAGACAGCGGCACATAGAGACAGAGACACACAGATAGAGGTTCAGACAATGACAACGACATATAGAGAGAGGGAGATGGAGAGACAGGGCCATATAGAGTCGGGGACACAGAGACTGTGATACGTACAGACAGTGATACATACAGATGGGAAGACGTATTGACAGGGGCACACAGACACACTCTGAGACAGGACTACAAAGAGACGGGGAGGGGACATACAGAGACAGGACCACATAGAGATAGGACACAAAGAGACAAGAAGACATGCAGAGAGGAAAACATATAGACAGGGTCACATGGAGACAGGACCACAGAGACAGGACACAAAGGGACAAGAAGACATGCAGAGAGGAAAAACATATAGACAGGGTCACATGCAGACAGGGACACACAGGGACAGGGACACATATTGACAAGAACACACAGAGAAAGGACACATAGAGACAGGGAGACAGAGACAACACAGGGACAGACACAGAGACAGACACACATCTAGAGAGGGACATAGGGACAGGCCCACATGTAGACAGGGACACAGAAGACCCACATATAGACAGGGGCACAGATACAGGACCACATATAGACAGGGGCACAGACAGGCCCACATATAGACAGAAACCCAGATACAGGCCCGGCCCACACACAGACAGGGACACAGACACAAACAGGCCCACCTGTAAATAGGGACACAAATACAGCTCACAGATATTCAGGGACACAGTCAGGTCCACGTATAGACAGAGACACAGATACAGGCCCGGCCCACATACAGACAGCAACACAGACACGGGCCCACATATAGATAGGGACAGAGATACTGCCCACAGATATTCAGGGAAACAGACAGGCACACATATAGACAGGGACACAGAGACAGGCACATATATACAGGGACACGCAGGACAAACACACATGACAGGATCACATAAACAAAGGGATACTCAGAGGCAAGCACACGTAAAGACAATGACACAGAGATAGGCACACATATCAACAGAGACAGACACACAGAGATAGGGCCACATAACATAAAGACAGAGAGGGACCCACAAAGACAGAGACATCGAGAAAAGGACACACAGACACACGGTGTTTAAAGACAGCAACATAAAGACAGGAATACATAGAGACAGGAACAGGTAGAGACAGATACACAAAGAGACATGGACACACAGTTAAACAGGAAGACACATAGACAGGGCACAGAGACACAGGGGTACAGTGACAGGGACACAGACAGAAAGAGGCCGATAGGGACAGGGACACGTAGAGACAGGGATATAATTACGTTATCAGAGACATATCTAGATGGTGATTTCCAGAGACAAAGGACATAGCAACGGGGATCGATAGAGACTAGGACATGTAGAGACAGGAAAAATACAGCGACAAGGCCACATAGAGACAGGGACACACACACAGGTTAGGATACAAAAGAGAGAGGGACATACAGAGACAGGGATATACGCAGACAGGGTTATGTGTGAACAGGGACTTGCTGAGACAGTAACACGTTGACACAGGGACATATAGAGACAGGTATATTCATTTAGACAGGGACGTATGACATGCTGTACTTTGTGCGGTATCTCGCCCTGACAGTTGCCTTTGTACAGAATCGCCCCATCTCTGTCTTGCACGGCCGTCGGTCCCAAACTTTGTCACATGCTAAATGGCTTCAGTGAGTGGTTTGTAACATGAAAGAGTTATTGTGCTTGTGAATCACCCACCGTATTGTTCATCTGATACGTCACGTCTCCGTCGCACAGGTTTTTCGAAAAGAAAAAGAAATGAAATAGAGGAACGGCAGGAAGAAGAAGACAGAAGAAACAAAGAGAGAAGAAGAACCAGGAAGCAACAACAACAACAACACAGGGGTACAGAGACAAGAACAGAGACAAGAACAAGAAGAAGAAACGGGAGAAAGGAAAGATGGCGGCGAAAAATGGAGAGAGAGGAGAGAGAGAGAGAGAGAGGGAGATAGAGACATGGAGAGGAGAGTCTTACATAGAGAGGAATGACACAGGTTAGGATACAAAGAGACAGGTGACAGGGAGACGCCACAGGGAGATGTGTAAATACGGACTTACTGGGAGTACGGACATTGAACACCAGGGACGAGGGAGGACAGGTATATTGACATGACGGGATGTACTTTGTGCAGGATCATAGGACAGTTGCCTTTGTACAGATCGCCCCCATCTCTGAACCATGCAGGCCGGGAGGGACCATGCTAAATGGCTATTCAGTGAGTGGTTTGTTACTCATGAAAGAGCTATTGGGCTTGTGAATCACCCACCCACACAAAGTTCATCACGTGGAAGAGGTTTGCCGAAAACCAGATGAAAGCCGAAAAGAACGAAGAAGAAGAAGAAGACAACAACAAGACACCAGAAGAACAAGAACAAGAAGAGGAAAGAACAAGACAGAAGAAGAGAAGAAAGATTGCGAATATATAGATATAATATATATAAAGACAGAGAGAGAGAGAGAAGGGCAGTGCAGAGGAGAGAAGCCAGACTAGGGGAGGAAAACATGGAGGACACACAGTGACAAACAGAGACACACAACACAGGACAAGAACGATACGGACAGAACAAAAACAGCCACACGGGCAGATTGAACAGCACAGAAAACGGATGGCAGTACAAACAACATAACACAGACAAGAGATAGAGGCAGGACAGATACGGATGTGGATAAAGGGCAGATAGAGTTTTGAAAACAGAGAGCCAGGACAGAACAAAAAAAAGGTTCGTTGCATAGAAACAGGACAGACAGAGACAGTAACTATATAGACAGCACAGATACAGCCAGGGACCATGCCAAAAAAAGGAGAGACGGAGACTACAACACAAAAAGACAAGACAGGTAGTGACTTCCCTAGGCAGAGACAGGTACTATACAGACAGCTCAGATACAGAGGTGACCTCGCAAACGGGGCAGACAGAGTCTACAGTACTTAGAGAAATAGAGACAGTGACACGCAGAGGCAGGACTGACAGAGACTGGAACGTATGGGGACAGGGCAGATGGAGATTGTAGTATGTAAAGGAGAGACAGAGAGTAAAATGCACAGACAGAACATTATAGAGGCGAATTTGGTATAAAGACTGGACAGATAAACACAACAGTACACTGATACATGACAAACAGAAACTACAACACAGGAACAGGGGAGATAAGGACTTCGAGACTGAGAGATAAAGAAGATGACACATTAAGGGAAAAGGACAGGTAAAGTCTACGACAGAAAGAGACAGAACAGACAGAGACTGCAATAGAGAGGGAGAAATGGCAGACAGAAATTGGCATATAGCCACATAGTGGCGACCAAGACATTAAGAGAGAGAGAGAGAGAGAGAGAGAGAGAGAGAGAGAGGTCACGAAGAAAGGTACACTTGTAGATAGGACAGAGAGAGATGGACACACAGAGATAAGATAGAGAAAAGGAACAAAAAGGTGTGGGCACACAGACGGGACAGACAGAGACACACACAGATGGGACACACACAGAGATGGGACAGACAGAGAGAGAGAGAGAGAGAGAGAGAGAGATGGGACACGAAGAGAAAGGGACATGCACAGATGGGATACAGAGAGAGAGATGGACACATATACATGGGACACAGACAGAGGGTCACCTAGAGATGGGGAAACAGAAAGGGACACACACGGAAGGGACGAACAGAGAGGGTCACACAGAAATGGGACACAAAGAAATGGACACTCACAAATGGGACACAGAGAGATTGAGAGAAAAGAGATAGGATACAGAGATACGGTCATGTAGAGATGGGACACGAAAGAGGGTCACATAGAGTTGAAATGCAGAGAAAGAGACAAACACGGATGTGACAGAGAAAGACACACACACACACACTCACACAGTGAAGAGACACAGGGGTGGGGGAGATATACAGAAATGAAAACAGAGCAAGGGACACACACAGATGGGACAGAGAGAGAGAGAGAGAAGGATACATGGATATGGGACACAGAAAAGGGGACGTACACAGACTGAACAAAGAGAGAGAGAGGGGGCACATAAATATGAGAATCAGAGAAAGGGACACACATAGAAGGGACACAAAGAGAAGACCGTAAAGAGATGGGAAACAAAGGAAGGGACACACAAAGATGGGACCACAGAGCGAGGGCACATGGAGATTTGACACACAGAGATAGGACACAGAGAAAGGGACACACAGAGATGGGACACAGTGAGAGGGTCACACTGACATGCGACACAGAGAGAGTAGATGGGGCACAGACAGCAGGACACAAACTAATGGGACACACAGAGGACGCATCGAAACATACGGAGACACACAGAGACTGGGACACTTGGGACACTTAGGAAATGAAAGCGAAATGCATCAGAAGAGGAAAAATGTAGAGACAGGACACACAGACAGGGACGCGCAGAGATTGGGACACCTGAAGACAGAAAGTGTGGACAGAGGAAGTGAAGCCGAGCCACACGGAGACTGGACACAACCACAGACAGGGACGGAGAGACAGAGACATCAAGGGCTGACCCAGTTGATTTCAGTGACTCACTTGTAAATCACATTTCTGTTGTTTGTCTCTCTGTATTGGGCGATGACTGTCCGCGGTGAGCTGGTCACTTTCTGAGTGGCCTGGTTGTGTTTTTCTTCCGAGGAATCTTGTGAAGTATCTGTCTAACTGTGCCGCTTACTAACTGTGCTATTTTGTTGCCAAAAAAAGGAAGTAGATAGAGAACGAGAGAGAGAGAGAGAGAGAGAGGGAGGAGGAAGGGGGGAAGAAGGAGGACAGAGAAAGAGAGACATACAGACAGACAGACAGACAGACAGATAAAGAAGAAGGCGAAGAAGGATTGAAAAAAAGAAGGAATGAATGATGATTGAAAACACGAAAGCAGCTAAAATAACAGAAGGAAGTGTTTAATAAAAAAAAAAAAAAACCACTACCGAAGAAAACAGAGAACTGAAGGGGGGAAAGGAAAGAAAGACAGAAAAAAAGGAGAAGAATGAAAGAGAAGATTACTCAGCAGAGACAGTAAAGAGGAAATGTCGGATGAATGGGTAGTGGATCACAACAAAGATGACGACAACGATGATGATAACGACAGCAGATTCAATGGGAAAAAAAGATGAGGACTATGAATACAATCAAATGAAATCATTAGTGTCCCGAACTACCAGGCAACAAAAGTATCTGGTAACACCAAATGCACACCTCGTAACATTAAGAATAGCAACATTGAATGTTGGAAATTCTTCATAATCAGCGTATGTACCAAGAAGTGTCTCGGTGTCCTTTAAGAACAATATCAGTCAATCAACGCAAATAACAACAACAACAACAACTACTACTACTACTACTACTACTACTACTACTACTACTACTACTGCTGCTGCTGCTGCTGCTGCTGCTACTACTACTACTACTACACTACAACTACTACTACTTGTAAAGACAGACAAAAGAACAGAAAGACAGACAGACAGGGACAAAGAGGGAGAAGAGGGTGGGGGTGGGGGTGCGGAATGTGTGTGTGTGCAGTAATTGAGGTGTGTGTGTGTGTGTGTGTGTGTGTGTGTGTGTGTGTGTGTGTGTGTGTGTGTGTGTGTGTGTGTGTGTGCGAGATGGACGGAGAGAAAGAGTGGGAAAGATGGAATAGGGGAGTAGGAGGAATTCAGCGGCGTGATGGGGCCCCTCTTTCCCATATGGCGTGCTAATTACTGACCACAGGCAGCTGACAGAACGGAGCAATTAGCAGATCGTGTAGATTAGGGTCTATTACAGTGTTTAGTTCTCATCAACCGACATATTCAGCACAGTTAGGCCTTTATCATCGCATTTGG
>JADBJO010007105.1:32500-35000 GCA_016801955.1 Conus betulinus
ACCTAAACAATTTGTAAGCATGAATTACATACAATCAACGAATAGGTAGACAGGAGTTCAGTCAATTTTCATACCCATCACTTCGATTTGGATTTATTAACAAACAAAAAAAAATCATGATGAAAACGGAAAACGACACTTCAGAGACTGAAAGAAGGCTTAGGTTTGGCCTCTCTGCGGCTGGACCCTGCAGAGGTCTTTTCTTCATGACGAAGTCTGGGATCCCTGTTGTGAATTGGCAGTAGGCTGCTGATGAACTGAGACGCAGTTAACTCTTTCAGTCCTGACATGCTGACTAGCTGTGTGGCCTTACCAGCCTGCCATGTTTTAATTGTTCAGTCGGAAGGTCGTAGCCGCTTTTTACTCAAGCTGTCATTAACTCCGGACCGTCCAGTAAAAGGACAGACAGCTACTGTGATGTAACTTTTCTGCACATTGAATTGTCATGGTATTTGAATTACTCGGTGACGCATGGTTGCTTGATAAGTGTGGACCAAACACATGTTTTATCATTTCATTAGTCGCACTTGTTCTGAGAGATTGTAGAATTAAGAACCGTGAGAAAATGTAAATTAAGCTGGACTATTCAGTCAAAACATGTACTCTGTAACTATGCTAATCAAAATGTCTTTTGTATTTATACTTCAAGAGCGATTTTTTTCAGCATAGATCGTCCACCACGATTTCATCTTGTACTTCAGTCACTATAGCATTACTTCATTGGCTCATGACCTTAAAAAAGAGAAAAAAAACAAACAAAACAAAAAGGCAACACAAAACAAAACGAGAAAAAAAAAGACACGATATCATTTGAAATTTGATTACTCATAGCTGTACATGATACATGAAAGAAATAACTTCAAAATGTTGTTTCTCTACTAGTCTGTGCAATGGAACAGGGCAGCCCTGATGTGTCCCTTTGCAGTCGGCTGGGCTATAAGCAACATTATCTTATCTTACCTAATGGAACAAGGATTACCTGTGTTATATTTATATCGAGATAGACGCCCTGTCAGAAGTCGCGCACCAGGCAGAAAGAATTCAGGGGCCAAATGTAAACTCATCTTGCAAACCTTGCCACTGTGGAGAGAATTAAGCCATGAGCATTATGTTTTCGCTGGTACATTGTGTACATCTCTTTGATATTTTTTAATATCAAATTTAATTGAACACCCCTTCTTTTGTATATTTCCAGTTTATTACTACCCATGATTTTTGTACATTGACAGTTCTTGACATTTGTGAAGTTCGTCAAGTTTTTTCTTTCTTTCTGCTCTTGTATTGATGCTAAATCTTTGTTTTTCGCGCGTATGGAAAAAGGAGTCTTCACTGCAAGAAGGAGATGAAGATGAAAAGCGGGTTGTGGGCGCGTTATCTTTGTCATTGTTTATGTTCTGTCAGTAGCATGCTGATGTGCCAACCTCTTTAAAAACCATGTCGCCTCATCAAATAGCATCGTAGTGTTGACTGGATCTCTCTCTCTCTCTCTCTCTCTCTCTCACACTCACACACACACACACACACACACACACACGTTCCATCTGCGCTTTTAGAAGTGAAGAGACATGGAAGAAAAAAAAAGAACAATACACGCGCGCGTGAGACAAGATGCAGAGGCACAGGGCGTGACATTTGAGGACACCTGCATTGTATTCAAACTTTTGGACAGTGACAGTCCATCCGCCATCTCTGTCCTCAACGAAACCCCACACATCCATGGTGTCCTAAATGGCGTCAAAAACATGAAACTAAACTCACCGACAATTGATTTAAACAAAAAAAAGTGATGACGATCAGGTAAATGTCCATTACTGTGTTTCACACATTCCAATTATGGTTTCAAATGTTAGTGGACCAGTTGAATTAACCAATCATTAAAGTAAGGTGGATTGTGGCTGAGTGTCAAGCGTCACATTGTGGAAAGGAATGTCCAACAGAATAAATTTGATTTATTCTCCCCCCAAAAAGCCGGCATAGGAATGTCGGGTTTACATGGCCATGCCTTAGACCAATACCTGAAAAAGTTGAAATCTGTTCCATAAAACCTACAGACAGGATGCTGGAAGAATCATTTCAATTATGTGACCAGTACTCTCTTGGTCTGTCTGTCATTTTACATACACAATTTTGCCTGTGTCTTCCATGCTCTTTCTTCCCTTTGATTGCAGTTTGACTGATTTGTTTTTCGAATTCATTACATCAGTAATTTCCTTTCGTCATCGTCTTTTAATTCTGAACTTAAGAATACGAAGAAAACCTGGCCATCTGAGGACGGTTTTAGAGCTTGGTCACACACCATTAATTAAGCAGATAACCAAATATCTGATGTTTCATACATTTTGCTCAATGCAAGTAAACCTCACATACCATTGATTGTACAAATAAACACATATCTAATGTTTCATATACTTTGGTCGAATGCTAATAAACATTTTCATGTTTTTGGTTTTGCCAAATAGCGTTGTGCTGAACATAATTCTAGGTTTTGAGATTTCCATTC
>JADBJO010007105.1:37500-57500 GCA_016801955.1 Conus betulinus
GCACGCACGCACACACACACACACACACACACACACACACACACACACACACGGGGGCTTTCTGTCCCTTTGTGGGTATCTCTCTCTCTCTCTTTCTCTCTCTCTGTCTGTCTGTCTCTCTCTCTCTCTCTCTCTCTCTCTCTCTCTCTCTCACACACACACACACACACACACACACACACACACACACACACACAGAGAATGCAGGCACATCTGCCTATCTTCATAAATACACAATTTCAAATTTATGCACACACACAACACACACACGCACGCACGCACACGCACACACACGCACGCACACGCACGCACGTACGCACGTACGCACACACACACACACACACACACACACACACACACACACACTCACTCACTCACGGTAGTGACACACATCAGACTAACCAGGCACACGAGTTTTCTTTAAGTGCAAGTATAGTATAGCAAATGCAAAGTGTATTCCAAGAACCACTCTTACTACCTCCCTCCTTCTGCTGCAGCGCTGAGACAGTCATCTGTGGTGTAGGGCATTGTGCATCTTGTATGTGGATTGCTTTAGACGTCATAAAAAACGCACACCTGTCGGTGTCGTACTCAAAGCTTTGTTTTTGCGTGTATTTTATTTTTCAGTTTTTTTTTTGTTTGTTTGGGTTTTTTTTTTAAGTGTTTTGCCTTTTTCTTCTTTTTATGTACATTTGATTTTCATTTGTGTATTTCTGTATTTTCCGTTCTTTACTTATCTATTCATTTATATATGTATATACGCGACTCCTGTACACTTCAGCATTCGGGCTAAGCCGTAGTTGTGAGGTAGCATGTACAAGCCTAGGTTAGATCAAGCGCAGCGGCGTCTTCCATATGACAATGAAACGACCTACCAGAGCTGCGCTAAACTCTCTCTCTCTCTCTCTCTCTCTCTCTCTCTCTCAAACAAGCGGGGTACACATTTCTCCCTCCTTGAAACAACCGGGGTACACACAAAGACGAGTGGTCGACATGCCGACACGATTCATACTGTGCAAAATCGTTTTTCATCAGTGTGTGTGTGTGTGTGTGTGTGTGCGTGCGTGGGTGCGTGCGTGCGTTCCTGCGTGCGTGCGTTCCTGCGTGTGTGTGTGTGTGTGTGTGTGTGTTTGCTTGCGTGCACTGTGAGTTGGGTAGATTCTTCAGGTCAGCGGGTGACAGGCAGTTGGGTCGCTGGCTTGTATGGCCCGGAGCATAGCGCAGTGTAGTAGAGAAGGCAAAGCATTTCACTGTGTAGGCCTGGAGACTTGCGAAGAAGTTGGGATAGTTTTTCCCCTCAACTTGGTAAGTCTCTCTCTCTCTCTCTCTCTCTCTCTCTCTCTCTCTCTCTCAGACACACACACACACACACACGCACACACACACACGCACACACTCACACACACACACACACACACACACACACACACACACACACGGAACAAGAAGCAAAGAATAAAAGACACTCAGACCCTATATTCAGTTGTCTCGCTACGGGCGATACATTTTACAACAAAATGTCCCACCTTGCTGGCATCAGTAAAACATTGAAAATCTGTGGATGTTTGTATGTATTCATCCGGATATTGATCTGTTTACGTCCTTTTCTCCCTTTAATTCTCATTAGTTAAAGTTAGTCATATTCGAACGATTTCAACAGCAAGTTAAGTAAAATCACACTAAGAATTTGTGATGAAAAAATTATGGATGATTACTGTTTCATGGTGAGCTGGTAAAAGTGTTTTTTTACGTAAGCTTTCTAATTGTTTCGTAGAACGTGTTTTGATAAACGTATTACTTATGTACAGAAATACCTTTTTCTTTCTTCGTAGTCCCCGTATTTCTTTCTTGTAATTAGAACATGGTATTTAGTTGTCACTGTTTTTTTTTAACTTTATTGTTCTCCGTTAGATTTCTGTAGTACATTGCACGGTTCCTGTGAAAGTGTGTTGTTTAACGGTTTCGTCTAACATGAAATAACATTAAATTCAAGAATCGCGTGCACACACATACACACACATACGCGCGCGCGCGCACGCGCGCATGCACGCACGCACGCACGCATGCACGCGCGCGCGCGCGCACACACACACACACAGACACACACACACAGGTGATAAGAAAAAGAAAACAATACATCGCATGGCAACAGAGAGAGAGAGAGAGAGAGAGAGAGAGAGAGAGAGAGAGAGAGAGAGAGAGAGAGAGGATATGCATGTGCTTTCTTTTCTCTCTTCTCTGTTGATTTATTCTATATTTGCCGAATCATTTTGTGCTAAAGAGTACATCGGGGTAAACTTCAAAACGACGCAGTTTACCCTGAAGCATGCTGAATGTGGCTTGACATTTTTGTTGTTCATTGGTGAAAGTTACTCACCAATGTCGTGTCAGGACTGAGCAAAAGACAGCAAGACAAGATGCAACATGAAGTATGATCAGTGGTCAGTCAGCCATTATTATCAACGACTGAAGGGGGTGGACGTGAAGACGTCACTTCTCTGCTGGATAAACGCTGAGCATTTCTTCATAAACATCTCTGCATACATACCTCTCTCTTTCTCTGTCTGTCTCTGTTTCTCAGCTATCTATCTCTGTCCGTCTGCTTCTGTCTCTCTGTTCGTCTGACTTCGTCTGTCCGTCCGTCTCTCTGTCCCTCTCTCTCTCTCTCTCTCTCTCTCTCTCTCTGCCTTCAACACTCAAGATTAGCAAAATCAGGTCTATGTTGTGATGATGATGCAATAGGGCTGGGCCCGGTAGTCCGACGTTTCGATAGTCCGACACATCGGTAGTCCGACACCCGACGTTCAGATGTTTCGATAATCCGACACTGTAAGAAAAAGTAGCGATAGTCCGACATCCCACGATTCCGACAATTCCAACTCGTTTCCATAATCCGACACACAACCCAGTTTTATAATTCCCGTTAGTCTGACATATTGAAAGTAAAATCTCTCTCTCTCTCTCTCTCTCTCTCTCTCTCTCTCTCTCTCTCTCTCTCTCTCTCTCTCTCTCTCTCTCTCTGGTATTGTCAATATTTAACCCCAATTCCTCTGTCGCAAAAACCAATGATACCCGAATGTGATTTAACAAATGTGTCGGTGTATCATTATGTCGGACTATCGAAACGTCGAAATCGTGATGTGTCGAACTATTGGCACAAAATAAAACATTACAAAACAAGTTTCGTTGGTCCGACAAACATTGTCGGATTGTCGAAACGTCGGAATCGTGATTTGTCGAATTATCGAAACGTCGGAATCAAAAAAAAAAGGTCTTTCAAACTTGCCCACATAACTTTTTCTCATAATTGTTTTACTAGGGGAGCAAAACAAATCTTTTTTGTTTGTTTGTTTTTTTTATGTACTATTTTGTGCCCCAGCCTCATTTAAAGTTTCCTTTAGCCAGATAAAAGACATGTTTTCTTCTCTTGCTCCCCCCCTACCATTCTGTTGGATCTCTCTCTCTCTCTCTCTCTCTCTCTCTCTCTCTCTCTCTGTCTGTCTCTGTCTGTCTGTCTGTCTCTCACTCTGTCTATCTGTCTCTGTCTGTCTGTCTGTCTGTCTGTCTCTCTCTCTCTCTCTCTCTCTCTCTCTCTCTGTGCGTCTGTGCTTGCTCTATCTCGTTTACTGTCTCTCTCTCTCTGTAAGTGAGTGAGTGCATGAGTAAGAGAGAGAGAGAGAGAGAGAGAGAGAGACGGAGTGTGTGTGTGTGTGTGTGTGTGTGTGTGTGTGTGTGTGCGCTGCTCTTGCTCCATCTCGTTTACCTTCCTCTTCAGATCCCTGGCCACTGCACAATGGCGAGCATCTCCAGACGGCGCGCAGGGTTCCTGGTTGGCTTGTTTCTCCTGGCCATCGGAACCATATGCTTCCTGGCAGGGTTCCTGTCTCCGTACTGGCACTACAGTCGGAGGGAGGACGGGGGAATCCTGGTTGTAGGGCTGTGGGTGCTATGTTACCTGGACTCCAACGTTCTGACTGACTGTCGGGACAACATCATTGGGACAGCAGGTACGCAAAGCGTGTTTTCCTTGTTGGTATGTGACCGGGAGTCTGTTCTGGTGAATCTATTGTCAGGAGAACGTCATAGGTAGATTAAGTACGTAGATCATGGGGGTGGGGGTGGTGGTGGTGTTTTTGTTGTTGTTTTTTTGTTTTTGTTTTTTTTTTTGGTTGTGTGTGTGTGTGTGTGTGTGTGTGTGTGTGTGTGTGTGTGTGTGTGTGTGGTGTGAGAGAGAGAGAGAGAGAGAGAGAGAGATAACACGCACTACTACAAACAGACACAAGCAAACGAATACAGGTGCGCAAACAGCCAATTTTATTTACAGTCACTCCACCATCATTCACAATCACCCAACAGCACATATACCTTAACTTCCACATCACAACCCATGAGCACTCAAAGGACAGGCATATAAAACCCCAGCAAATTCCTTCGCCACAGCACCCAAGTGCACAGCGGTCAAGCACAGACCCAACTCCTATGCATACAAACACCTACCAACAACAACATGCCCTCCTGTCGCTGGGAATCTCAAGGGATCCCGACCCACCCAGAGTCCAACCTAGACAAGGGGCACACCACTGGCGGAATCATCACATGGTAACCAAGGGCTGGACTGCCAGGCAATTAGACAGCGCCACCGAACCCTTGGTGCCCATGCGATACCCAGCCGCTCAAGATAACCTGACCAACCTCTGCTGGCAATTTGCTCACCCAGGAGCACTTATCTAACAAACACACCACCACTTCTTCCCTCAAATAATCAAATTACTCAGAAAACACATATATACTTGTCAAACAGTTTCCCAACTCACACATTCGCACACCCCCGCCCACACACACATCCGCCAACACCATTAATGGCAGCTCCACCCTAGCAAGTCTCCGCAACCATCAGTAGTCACAACATCACACCACGGCTAATCGGACGGGGATGAAGGACGACGACAGAGTGAGGCGCAGCTGTCGAGACCCAAACGATGACGATGACTGAAGCTTACCAGATGATGAAGACTGAAGACTAACAATGGAGACTGGAGATGATTGGAGATCACCAACCGATGAAAGTGTAGAGTGCACTACCTATCACAAAGTGTGTGTATGCAGTAGTGTAACTATCACACCCTACGTGTGACACCTGAGGGACCACAGTGGAAACAACCCTGCAGTCACAGAGTCGCAGACTGGAAGCTGGCGGTGAGGACACACGTGACCCGGACAGGTCACGCACGTAGGACTCTCATCCGATGGCAGATGCAGGCGGCAGTGACACCACCACCCACACCCCTCGCGGCCTCACTTAGCACCCACCCAAGGTCGGTTCCACCTCGGACTGGTACGGGTGGTGGGCGCATCAGAGCCAAGCCAAGGCGGAAGTCAGGCGACCATCAGAGCAGACATCACAGCGGATGACAGGACAGCTGCCAGGGTAGATTCAGGCGCAAACCAGGAACGACAGCCCAGGCGGGAGTCAAAGGCGGAAGCCAGGGCGGTCTGTCAGCACCTACAGTTACAAAACGTCCTTATGACTACACACGGTACCGATATTGGTTTAACGCCACTTAACCCAGCCCACTGCTGTTCCTACCAGAGTTTTTGACTAGCAGTCGTAAATGTTATCGGTCCAGACAAAGTTTTTTTTAAATCACCAGAGTTCATTTGCACATGGGGCTGAGTTTGTATTTCTCCATAATATGCCCCCCCCCCCCACCTCATACAACGCGACTATAAAGGTGGACAATGCTCACACCAGTGGCACACTAATCAAAAACCAATATTGTCACCAGCAAAGTAATAAACTGACCAGTCGGACATTAACAGCACAAGGTCTGTCTCAATGCCATGGACGATTTTAACAGCATACTGTAGCTCTTGTTCACATACAATTCTATCACTACTAAACCATTAACAGAAACAGAACAGTCGACAGTATTCCCTCTATACTTGGTACCGAACTAGAATAGGCAAACCTGCATCGACCTCAAATCTCCATTTTTTTTTAAAGCCGTATTGACAAATGCTTGTGGTAATACTCTCTCAGTCTTAAATTACATCCCCATCAACATTAAATCAGTCTTGTTAAAAAAACAAAAAAAATATGTTAAAAAAAAACATGACCGCATAAACATTTCCCCACAACCAAACATGGGATAGCACATCACATGTCATAGCACAACACCATGGAAGCTTATTCATACACATAACAATTAACATCCTGCACTCACTTTATAATAAGTATTATTCTTAACCCAAAGATACCCTTAAGCTACCCCCTCTATAATATCCAACCTTAACCTAACTATTGTATACGCTACTAAAGTATCCATAAGTTTACCCTACCCTCATCATACCCACCCCCTCCCTTTACCTACCCCTTTTATTTGATTACCATAGCAAGCCAACTAGGACTACCACCCTCTCCATTCTGTACATCACCCATTCCCTACACCTACACCTTATATAAAACCTCACAACAGCCCACACGTACGTTTAACGCGTCTGCTCCAAATAACGAATGTACGGAAATATTTTTAGTTACGCGACCCGCTTTTCTTACTGTCACAATTCAGGCGGCCTTACCAAGCACATGTGGCGTTTAACCATTCGCACGACATATACGACGCCGCACAAACAATACCATTTCACCCCCCATCTTTCCTCCCATCACGGAATAACCACAATAAGCGCCACACCCGAGATATATGGTTTGCACCTTCACAAATGTGACCAAACAACGCCGTAGCTTCACCTTTAAATACATAACCACCAATTAACGGCACAACTTCCCCCAGTCTATACATTATTTACATGGTCACGATCGTTACCACCTTCCACTCCTCACATCCCATATAACCTCACCTGGATCAGAAAAAAAAAAAAAACAGCACACCGACACCTGGAAGCAGGACCCGACCTTGAAGACCTCCGTCTCCCTCACAGGACGGTCGACACCCAGGACAGGACAGGGACACCCGCGCTGCAGTGTACTAGTGGACGCCTCTGCACCACTGCTCAACGTAAACTGCAGACGGCACACCGAAACATAGAAACCAACGCTCGGAAGCCAAGCCAACACACAGTTGACCGAGAGCTTACCGTGACACCCTACCAAGCGAGGTAGCAAGAGTGTCAGATACATACTGCAACCGCCGAACTTCGCGGACGGTTCCAGGAGTCGAAACTGATGAGAGAAGCCAGCTAGCTAGCATCCCAGTCGACAAACTGACCACAGCTCACCAGCTTCCCTCAACCAATAGACAACAACAACACAAGCTGACCCTCACGGTGATCATGGTCACACACACGTGAACATCGCACCCACAGACCTTCTCGCCTGGACTTACCTCCCTTAGCACGCAAGCCAGAATCACAACGGCTACACGCCTCAACGACAAAAACGCAACGGCGTCTTGCGCGTGACAGAGAGAGAGAGACCTAGGATCCAACTGTCTAATACAACATCACAGGGACAGCAGGTACTTGAAGCTCGTTTTGTTCATTGGTGTGTGACCTGGGGTCTATACTGGCTAATTTATTGTCAGGAGAACATCATAGATCGATCAGGTACGTACATCATGTGTTTTTTTTTTTTCTCTCTCTTTTTTCTTTATTTCATTTTGGTATGTCTGGAACCAACTTGTCTTATCCACTGTCAGCGCAACATCATAGGAACAGCAGGTACGTGAAGCACGTCTTCTTTGATGGTGTGTGACCTAGAGTCCGACTGTCTGATCCACTGTAGGCAGAACATCATAGGGACAGCTGGTACGTGAAGCACGTCTTCTTTGTTGGTGTGTGACCTAGAGTCCGACTGTCTGATCCACTGTGGACAGAACATTATAGGGACAGCTGTTACGTGAAGCGTGTCTTCTTTGTTGGTGTGTGGCCTGGGGTCTAACTGTCTGATATATTGTCAGGAGAACATCATCGGTAGATTAGGTACGTGGTGCTTGTGAGCGTGCGTGCGTTGGAGCGTGTGTGTGTGTGTGTGTGTGTGTGTGTGTGTGTGTGTGTGTTTGAGTGTGTGTGTGTGTGTGTGTGTGTGTGCGTGTGCGTGCGTGCATGGGTGCGTGCGCCCGTGCGCACGCATGTGTAGAAGGGAGGGGGGGGGGGGGGGCGGGGAGGGGAAAGAGCGGCTGGGGGAGACACGATGGGAGGGGAGAGCAGAAGTACGGGCGGGGGCTTAAGTCAAACAATGCAGTCTTTTTTTCTCTCTTGGTTTATCCCATTCTCACTCCAGTGTCAGTCTGTATTTCTGTCTGTACTCTCCTTGTCAATTTCTAACTCCGTCGTCTCTGGTGTGCTGAAACATTGTATAGAACTGAACACTTCTGGTGGTGGTGGTGGTGGTGGTGGTGTGTGTGTGTGTGTGTGTGTGTGTGTGTGTGTGTGTGTGTGTGTGTGTGCGTGCGTGTTTGTGTGTGTGCGCGCGCGCGTGTTGTCCTTTTTGTATGATCTTCTTTCTCTTGCATCGCATGTTCAAATATACACATCTGCAATTCTCTGTTCCCCTACGTATTCGGGTCTCCATCCGTCTGAGCTCTTCTTTATGGACTGGAATGGGAAGCCTGTGCATCCTCTCTCTCTCTCTCTCTCTCTCTCTCTCTCTCTCTCTCTCTCTCTCTCTCTCTCTCTCTCTCTCTCTCTCTCTGTGTGTGTGTTCCACCACCGTTTTTCTCTTCATTCTACCCTTCCGTACTTCCTATTGAACGTTCTCCTTTCACAAGAGCGCCGAAAGAGGCAATTTGCCCCACTTGTTACAGCTATGGTTTTGTTTGACCACTTGCTAGCTCATATACATACATGTGGGGCAGGGGGGGGGGGGGGGAGGGATTGAGCGGGCGGGTACCCGCGCACGCGTGTGCCTATATACGTATGGAAATGCGATTGTTGCGACAGTGTATCGGAGGATGGGAATGCTGAGTCTACGCATGTGCGTGCATAAGTGTTCACATCATCTACGGTGGCTAAGTGAATTGCTCAATGCACATAGTAACTGACTACTTGGCCATTTCATTCACTGTTTTTTTGTTTTGTTTCTTCACACGGCAGCTGAATACTGCGAATAGACTGGGTGTGATTGAACGATATGTTGACTTGTTTCCCCACCCGATTCGTGGATTGAAGGGATGATTGACGGACAGGTGGGCATATATGATCCATGCAATGATTAAATGACGTGCGGCATTGTTTCCTAGTAGCCTCATGACTCGGTAGACCGATGGACAAACGGATGAGCAGATTATGATCCTTACGGTGATGGAATGGTCTGTTGACTTGCTTCCTTTTCGATTCACAGCTTGATGGAATGGTGGTAGAAACAAGAGGGCTGATATTGTCCATGCATTCACTGAATGACCCGTTGACTTATTTTCTAACGGACTCATTGCATTATGGAAATGGTGGATGGACGGATGGACAGATGTAATCCACGTAGTGAATGAACGACTTGTTGATTTGTTTCCTGATTGAATCATAATTTAACGACGAACAAACGGATGGGCAGATACGATCCATGCAGTGATTGCGTGACCAGTTGACGTGTTTCCTGATTGAATTATCGTTTAGTGTAGTGATGGACAGATGGATGAGCAGCTTAATTCGTGCAGTGATCAGATGACCTGTTGGCTTCTTTCCTAAGTGAGCAGTGATAGAATAACCGGCTTCATTGTTTTCTGACTCATGGCTTACTGCAATGATGGGCAGGACGGATGAGCGGACATGATCCATGCTATGATTGAATGACTTGTTGGCTCGGTTCCTGATTGATTCAGAGCTTCATGGAATGGTGATAGAACAGGTGGACAGGTAGAATCCACGCAGTGGTTGAATGACCCGTTGACTTGTGTCCTAAATGACTCATTGCAACTGGGATGATGGATTAACGGATGGGCAGGTGTAATCCGTGCAGGGATTGAAGGACACGGTGACCTGTTTCCTAACCGACTCATGGCTTAATGAAATAATGGACGGACAGATGGACAATTATTACTCGTACAGAGACTGAAGGACACGGTGACCTATTTCCTAACTGAATCATGGCTCAGTAGAATGATGGACGGACGGATGTGTAGACTTTATATTGCATGACCTGTTGACTTGTTTCCTAACTGACTGATGCCTCCATGGAATGATGGACGGACGGGTGGGCAGACATGATCCACGCGGTGCAGTTCTTCCAGAGCGTGGCCGTTCTGCTGCTGATACCGGCCAGTGCCCTGGCCATCGTCATCCACGTCAGCCGGAGACCACGCTTCCGCCGGCTGCTGGACGTCACCATCAGCTTTGGAGGTACATGTCCCACTTCGTCATCTAGCCATCCATCCTTCCACTCATCCGTCTGTCATGATTCCAGACTTAAGAGGAAAGAGACCCATATTTGCACACAGTCACAAAAAAAAAACATTCTTATAGCCAGTTTCACAAATATTAACAACAAAAAACTTCATGAGAGAAATATTAAATAATCCCGAATACAAACACACGAAACAGGTTCAAAACAACGCCGGTTCTAAAATGCTAATGTGCTCAACTTAAAACAGACAGGTGATTTGTCAAAACTATGTCTTTTTCTGATATAACAACAAAAACAATATGAAAAATAAAAATGTTAAAAAAGCAAGTACAGCGACTATGGTCATCAGCAGAGGAATTACAACAAATTACTGTGCAAAGACTCTGAACATAATGACCGCCACAGGAATACCTCTTTGACTAACTCTTAGTCACCTCTTCTTCCACCATTTTAAGCGGCGATTCTGAGTTTTATCATTGAGAAGACTATTTGCCAGTGTCACCAGGAGTAACGGAGTGATTCTGTGTAATCATGTGTATTTGGATGTCTCTCTCGGTGTGTGCGTTCGTGCGTGTTTGCATGCGTGCTCATTACGATTCAGTGAGATCTTTATCAGTGGAATGACAGGAAGGACTAAACAATATTTATCGTTCCAAGTTTTACGCTTGTATAAAGTTACCAACATTAAATTTCACCACAATACACATAGGCGGGCACGCATCCATGAAGGCACGCATGCACGGCTTGACATACACACGTGTAAAAGTGTGTGATTACATAGACTCGCTTGTTAAGGTATGTGAGTCAAAAGTGAATGTTTTTTTTTTTTTTTTTTGGTTTTCATTCTACGCTCAGTAAATATGGTGCATGTGAGAAGAAAGCCATGCCAATATAGCAGTGACAAACAAACCAAACTGTATGTATACCAGTCTTTCCCTGTACAGTTTGCATCATGTTTTTAAATCAGTCAATGAATGAAATAAAGTATAAAGTTTCACCAAAACAAAATAGATGCGCAAATCAGTAGCGATGGCGGAGTGGTTAGCGACGTGGATTACCGGCTGGGAGACCGTGCGTTCTATCCCCATCAGAGCCATGTGTATTGGGTTTCTGGGACCATGACTGGCTCCTGTCCATAGCTGAGTTTTCCTACAGCGTCAACTGGGAACTGGGAAGATGGGAACCACACACTCGAGTTTATCTACTCAATGGATGTGCCTGTACTTTTGTGGGCCTGGTTGAAGGACAGCATACATAAATATCATAAATCTTAGATCAGAATGAAACTCCTCAGTGTCATCTTCATTATCCTCATCCTCATCAATCAGATTTTTCAAAGTCCCAAATTATGTGGCTATTTATGCCCTGCTCACATGGTGACCTCAGTCGCGAGTACCTGTCCACATGTATGCCCTTGGTGAGTTTGTGTCGAGGTTGCTGGCATCAGCGACTTCACGGTGAACGTCGCTGGACAGACGTGGCTGCACCCTTCGGAGGTCAAGGAGTACGCTCACTCATGTTGGCTCCGCGACTTAGCAACTATTGTCGTCGGTAGGGGTCATAGAAGGCGGTATCTGATGTATGTTGAATAAGGAGAGGCCCATTGGACATCACCGAAGTGACTGGATTGCAGCGCAGTGTCTCCCTCTGATGGGGTTGCCTCTGGCAACGGCCCAAGCCAAGGTGTTACCGTGAAGGGGAAGCCGGAATAAGCACCGTGAGGATAACGCCACTGGAGCTGAGCAGAAGATGGGGCAGCAACAACAAACAAACAAACAACCCCAAAAAGCCAAACCAAACCAAACAAACAAGCCTAGATGCCTCAATGAAACTTCTCATGTGAAACCTTTCATCCTCACAACAATATGTTATACAGTATCTACAGAAAAAAAAAACCTGATGAATAACATAGCATTCCGGCATCAATGCATTGAACACTTCCCTTTCTTTCTAATTTATGTATGATTATATGCGTTTCAACAGAATTTCATGCACTTTCTAATATGCAGTGCCCTATATATTTCATAGAAAAATAACTACCACAGCGACGTGCATGAGCTTCACAATCAGTGCCGCTGTCTCTCTCTTTCTCCACTGTTCCAGCGGTGTTTGCCCTGTTCGGATCCCTCGGGTATCTCTTACACACCCTCTTCGACGACACCCACCTCATCACCTTCCAGTGGGGCTTCGGCATCAACTCCACGGCGCGCTGCTCTTTGCGACCTGGCAGCCATCTTAATCGCTTGCTGCCGAGCTCCCCCTGGGGCGAGGAGGAGGAAGTGGACATGGGAGAGCACGCTTATGGCCATTCTTCGACCCAAAAGGAGACTCCACCAGAGGTGACCAGTTACCACGCTATGGAGTCAAGACCCCCTCCTGCGATTACCAATCCACATCTGAAGGAGATTGAGCTGGACCGGAAGTCATGGCTGCTCCCCCCTGCATTGCACTGGGCGTCAAATGCGCGGGAGTAATCCAGTAATGCCATGTGGTGGACACCCGTCACCCGTCACCCCCTGATATGGGTACACTGTTTTCCATATTCCACTGTGACACACGCTTGGTTTCCTCCACCCACCCTTAATACTGATACCCTGTTTGTCTCACGCACCCTGATTCACTGATATCCTGCTTATCATGCCCACGCTCATCATGGATACCCGATTTACCCCATTCACGCTTAGCACGGGTCCTTGTTTACCCAGCCCCATCTTTACCACGCATGCCCAGTCAACCGGATCCAACGTATGCGTGGGTACCCTGTTAACACCCTTATCACAGATAACCTGCTTATCCCGCCCATCCTTAACATAGATACCCTATTAATCCCATGCACCCCCATCACAGATACCCAGTTGATGCCAGCCACCCGTTTCACATAGACCCTGTTTATCCCATTCAGTTTTATCACAGACACCCCGCTTATCCACCTGCACAGTCTTCATATTGATACTGTTTTTATCCCACTTACCCTTGCCATTGATACCCTGCCTCACTTAACCATAGATGTCCTGTTTACCTCGCGCACCCTCACCACACATACCCTTCTTACCCAACGTACCTTTTCCATGAATTCCCTGAGTCATCACTCAAACTCTGTTTATCCCATCCATTCTTACCAGGGATACCCTGCTACCCCATCCACCCCTATCACAGATACTCTGTTTACCTCACCCACCCTTACAATCTGATTACTCCATGCAGCCTTACAGATGCTTGTTTTTACCCCACTTACCCTCGTCGCAGATACCTTGTTTACCCCAACCATCTTTACCATTGACACTCTGTTTACTCCACTCCACCACCACCACCACCACCACCACCCCCCTTCGAGAGGGATATTCTTTTAACTCCGTTTCAACCATACCACGGATAACGTACATTAACCCCATACACCCAGTAAAAGATGGTATATCACAAATAACATGCCTACCCTACCCACTCTTACCACGGATACCGTATTTAGCACACCCACCGTTACCACAGATACCCTGCTTACCCCAACATTCTTACAACGGATCCCGAATTGACCTCACACATACCTTTCAAGATATCTTGCTAACCTCTTCCATCTTACCAAGGATACCTCTTTACCCCAGCCCACCCTTATAGTCAATACCCTGGTTACCCTACCCACCTCTGTGACAGATACCCTGCTCATCCCACCTAATCTTACCATGTATAGCTTGTTTACTCCTCCTACCCTTACCGTAGAGATCCTCTTTACCCCATCTATCCTTTTCACGGATACCCTGCTTACCCAACCACCCTTGCCACGGGTCCTTATTTACCCCACCCCGCCCTTCACTGATACACGTTTACCCCACCCATCCTTATCGTGGAAACTCTGTTTACCTCACCCTCCTTTATCACTGATACCCTATTTATTGCACCCACTTATCATGGATGCCGTTTTTACCCAATCCACGCTTATCACAGATATCCCACTTACCCTCCCACCCTTTTAACAGATACCCGGTTTACACCATCCGCGCTTACCATTGATGGCATATTAACCCGGCCACCCTTACCATGAATACTCAGTTTACCCAGTCCACCCTTACCATAATATCCTGTTTACCCTACCCACCCTTATCACAGATACCATGTTTACCCTACCCACTCTGATGACAGATACCCTGCTCATCCTACCCACCCTTATCACAGATGCCCTGTTTATCCTACCCACCCTTATCGCAGCATACCCTGTTGACCACAACCATCCTGTATCACAAATAGCTGTTTACCACATCCAAACATATCACAGATACTCTGTTTTCAACAACCACGCTTACCACTGATACCTTAACTGCCCTATCCACCTTGGCCACAAATACTTTTTTACCACTGATACCCTGCTGATCCCACCCATTCTTAACCATGGGTACCCTGTTTACCATATCCACCCTTATTACAAATACCCTGCTTAACCTACCCACATTCACCATAGACACCTTGATTATCCCACATACCTTTATCATAGATACCATGTTTACCCACCCACCCTTATCATCGATGCCTTGTTGATCCCACCCCACCTTTACCACGGATACCCAGCTCACCAATCCACCCATATCACAGATGCTCTGGTCACTCCACCCGCCCCCGACCATGGATACCCTGTTTACTCCACCCATCCTGATTATAGATAACCTTGCTCACCTCACCCACCCTTATGACAAATAGGCCTACTTTAATACCCCATCCACCTTTACCGTTGACACACTGTTTTAACCCACACATCCTTACGATAGATACCCAGCTCATTCCAGTCAAGCTTACCATGGATCTCCCGCTTACCTCCCCTTCCCCAGCCTTACCAGGCATACCCTGGTTACACCACCACCGGTGGTCACTACTCTTATGTTCTTCACCAACTGTTCAGAGATTGTCGAGCCGGGAATTTCGGACGTTGGATAGTGGGCAGATTGGTGAGGTAATCGTGTGGATGAAAACTTTTCGTTCGAAGAAAATCGCGGAGAACTTCCTTAAATAAAAACAAAATCCAGACATGGGGAAATTACATAAATGTAATATGTCCTTAGGTAGCTCTGTGTGTAAGTGTGTGTGTGTGTGTGTGTGTGTGTGTGTGTGGGGGGAGGGGGGGTGAGAGAGAGAGAGAGAGAGAGAGAGAGAGAGAGAGAGAGAGAGAGAGATGTGACAGAAAAATACAAAGTCAAAACGGAACTGTGCAAATTGTTTTTGTACTCCCAGTTCTTATGGAACAGGGAGTAGTACTTTACAATGGCAACGAAGAAATGCTGTGTGTGTGTGTGTGTGTGTGTGTGTGTGTGTGTGTGTGTGTGTGTGTGTGTGTCTGTCTGTCTGTCTGTCCGTGGTCAAAATGTGTTCCACTCTGTCCAGGCAAAACTGCCGGACCGATCTTTCTGAAAATTTGTAGAGATGTTCATTATGGGTCCTGAATGATGCCCGATGTTTTATTTTACCAGAATAGCCGTTACTAACGGCTATAAATGATAATTTTGTAGTGTACAGTTTAAGCAATAAGGGTTTATAAACTTGAATGTTACCAAAAGGGCAGAAAGTGCTATAGTGACTCATACATACACACTCACGCACACACACACACATATATATATATATATATATATATATATATATATATATATATATATATATATATATATATATATGTATATATATATATATATATATATATATATGTGTGTGTGTGTGTGTGTGTGTGTGTGTGTGTGTGTGTGTGTGTTCTTTTTTGTACTACTATACTGGGAGTACATTAGTTATATGCTTTGCATCTTCTTGTATGTTTAGAATCGTATGCTGTCTGAGCTTGAGTGCTCAATTGTGACTGCCATATCTACGCTTTATTGTAGAATACATGTATTACATTTTAGCAGGTCATAATTATAGGCAAATGCACATCTTGACTGTTATCGGGGAGATAGAAATGTGTATATGTTTTCGTATTCTTACTACAACAGAAACTTCTAGAAGTGATGGTTTGAAATGTGTTGCAATAAAACATAAGTTCCCAAGCATTGTGTTATTAACGATTGTTGTGTGTTAGGTATGTGATATGTAAAGCACATTCTGTCTATCTCTCTCGTTGTGTGTGTGCATGCGTGCGTGCGTGCGTGCGTGTGTGTGTGTGTCCTGTGCCGTCTATTTTGTTGTTGTTTAGACAAATTTAAAAGTTTCGACTTTTCTTTCCGAGGTTGCCATGGTAACTGTTAGCATGCTGGACAATTAGAATGTGATTGGCATTCTTAGCGGACTTTAACACGCCTTGCTGTTGGCGTTCTTATCACACACAATGTCTGTCGAATGAGCTCAGCTGGGAGAGAGCATTAAACTGAAAGACGCCCCTTTCTTGTTGTTCCCCCAAAGGATTGGAACTATTTGTAAGCCACATGATGGAGCGTTGGGGGAGGGAATACACGGAGAGTGGGACGGGGAAAAAGGAATCAAGAGAAAGGGAAGAGAAAAAAAAAAAAAAAAGGGGGGGGGGGGAGAAGGGGGTGTCGGGGAAAATGAGTACCGGAAAAGGGGAGGAGGGGGAACAAAGTGAGGTGGAAGGGGAAGACAAGGATGGAGGGGGTTGGGTGGGGGAGCAGAGGTATAGGGATGAGTGGGGCCAGGGAGGGGAGGAAGAAGATATAAGGGAGGGGAGGGCTGAGGAGGGAAAGACGGAGCAGGTGGGGGTTGTGGAACGGGGAAAGGTGTGGGGGGGGGGGGGGGTTGTGGTGGTGGGGAGTCGGCAGGCTTCTTCTCTCTCTCCCTCTGTGTGTGTGTGTGTATCTCTGTGTGTGTGTGTGTGTGTGTGTGTGTGTGTGTGGTGTGTGTGTGTGTGTACGCGCGCGAATACTTATAACCACTTATGAATATGTCTTTCAGAGACAACACACTTCATCCGATTTGACTTGAGCCTCTTGCAGAGATTGTGTTCATCAGTGTGCACACACCAACAGTTACAGCACATGTTAGGTAACTACAGAAATAAAAACAGCATGAGAGAAAAAAAAAGTCATAATTTCTGGGCCCACAGTCTGTAAAATGCCGTTCGAAATCACCACCATGCTTGTTCCTGTAGTTCCGATTGATTTCATTGTCAGACTCGACGTGTGGCCTTTGCGGTCGGCTGGGCTATGCTCAACCTGATACGCCAGCATCATCCTTGACTCCCAGTAGTAATGCCAACTCCATCAGTCTGCTGCGTGTTTTTTTCAGATCTGCACCAACATTTTTCCCCCCCTTAATGTAGTTACGTGATGTGAGGTATTGTGATCTGAAGATATTTTTCCATTCTGCACGTGCTTCAATTTGCCGACAAATCTGAATTCCAGAGCAAGATGTTGGGACGGCAGGTTCCGAGAAAGCGCTGGTTATCATACTCCAGTGATGACCCTGTCTTGAATGAGTTCGTCATCGCTAGACAAGCATTTGTGTGCAAAGACATATCAATCTTCGATAAATTCGTTCATCAGGTCAGTGTTTTTTTTTTCTGTGCACGTCGGCTGAATCGTTCCACGAAGTATCTTCAGAATCAAAAGGTCAATAGCCTGAAGTATGAGAAAACGAAAATCGTTGTCCCAAGAAGACGAAAATACACTTCACAAGCAACGGACAAAATTAAATTGGAAGCATTATATTCACGCAAATTTAAATTTCCGCAGGCAACAGAGAAAGAAGTGACTTAAAACAAAAAGAGGGGGAGAAGGAGGCATTGTTGCTTATAGCCCAGCCGACCGCAAAGGGTCATATTAGGGCTGTCACCACGTTAAAATCGGCTCACAAGGCATCAAAAAAAAAAAAAAAAAAAAACCTTAACCTTTAACATCTCTTTAAAATACATCTTCTAAAATCGCACCAGAACCTTCGTTATAAATCTTTCTTCCGTAAAATCTTAAATCAGATGAAAAATGTTGATCTCTTTCAGAAAATCAAAGATCACGTCAGGTGGGACATCTCTGAACAAGGTTTTCATGGAATCTGCTGTAAAGTGTTTACGTCTCACATCGTGCAAGTCCCAACACTCTAAAAAAAAATATGTTTCACTGTGAGTGGAACATGACATGGAATACATCACGGAGCTTCTTCACCTTTTAAAAGATAAGAATGGGTATAAAACGAGTGGCCTGTGTGTAAGCGGCACAGGACTGTTTTCTTTTTTACGGCCGCCTCTGGAACATGGTAAAAACTCGTTTGAAGTTTGGACGGATTTGAAACATTTTCTTATCCGTCTGCAAGGTCCATTCCTCATGCCAGAGCTCTTTGACACAGGCCTGTGTTTTGGGTTTCAGATCAGTGTGAGGAACAGTAAAACTGATCAACTTTTTCCCCTGTGGCATTCTTGGCAAGCTGTCAACCATCTCATTGCCTCGAATGTCCCACATGGCTGGGAACCCAAGCAAACACTACGTTGTGTCCGTCTGATTTTAGGGAGGTGTACAGTTACAGTTAAAAAACTTTCAGAAGTTGAGGGTGCTTAAGTTTACGGCCGGCAATGGCCTCCAAAGCAGAAAGGGAGTCTGACAAAATAAGAAATCTTTCTGTTTCGATTGGAGATCATCTGAAGTGCCAGGACCAAGGCTGTCAGCTCAGCAGTGTAGATGGAGCTGTCGGTGGGAATGTGTACGGTACATCACTGAGGGGGGTCTACTGCACATAACAAAAAGCAGAGCCAACTCCCTCCTCAGATTTGGAACCGTCAGTGAAAATTCTTCTGAGAGATGGAAAGTTTGAACAAAGTTCAGCGAAAAGGGACTTGTATGCCAAGGAATTAGTGGAATCTTTCCGGTATGAGGCTTCATCAAACCAGATCTCTGGTGTGAAGAAAGTCCAAGGAGGGTCGTCAGGAAACTTGGAGAAATCATCAACTAAGGGGGGAGGGGGTGGGATGAAATACACGTCCCGTCTACTGTTAGGGAAATCTGTCTGGCTTTCCCTTTAGAGTCATCAAGAATAGGTACATTGACAGTCAGTTGAACACACACATTACCGCCTTACTGTCGTCAGTAGGACGATTTGGTGACGGAAGAACGGTAACTGGCGAACATGATTGACAGCGGCGTGACAACAGGCACACCTCATCTCTAGAGGGGAGACGATTTGTGTTCCCTGCGAGATGTGATGGCGGTAGGTTTATCGCCCTTTTCCCGTTTAATCTCTCTCTCTCTCTCTCTCTCTCTCTCTCTCTCTCTCTCTCTCTCTCTCTCTCTCGCTGTGTATATCTTTTGTTTGTTTCCTTGTACTTTTTTTTTTCAGTGAGTAAAAGGTCATTGTTTTGACGACCACCCCAAGGGGAGACGATTTGTGTTCCGCATGGGGCCAACAATCCCTGCGAGATGTGATGGCGGTAGGTTTATCGCCCTTTTCCCCCGTTTAAATCTCTCTCTCTCTCTCTCTCTCTCTCTCTCTCTCTCTCCTCTCTGTATATCTTTTGTTTTGTTTCCTTGTACTTTTTTTTCAGTGAGTAAAAGGTCATTGTTTTGACGACCCCCCCCCCCCCCCCCCCCCCCCCCCCCCCCCCCCTTCATATCCGCAACAGCGTCGGTTCGCCTTTTTGTGGTGTCCTCTTTTCGCCCCAAAGTTTCAAATGAGTCAAAGTGTAAGTGGGTGTTTGGATGCATATGAATCTTAATTGTCCTTTTTCTTTTTTTTTTTTTTCGCTTTTTTTCCCCCTTTTTTTTTCTTTAATCTGGGACAAATTTGTTGTCCAGTCGTT
>JADBJO010007105.1:65000-70000 GCA_016801955.1 Conus betulinus
CCTTGGTTCCTGCTTCCAGAAGATCCCCACCATTCCACGACGGACTGTGAATCAGAATTTAGAGATCTCAGTAAAACACGCCAACGGCTAACTGAAAACCAGACTCCTCACATACTCGAAGAACACAGTCACTGCCTGAAAGCACCCCAGGACAGACCTCCCACAGACCTCAGCACCACCACCAGGGCGAGGCAAGGGACAGTAAATCGCTTCAGATCTGAACACTAGACACATATCTTGGTTCCGTCCTTGGCGAACGGAGCCAGAAAGACACAAAGAACTAAACTGGAAAATACCAAGCTCTTAAACAACCCGAAACTTTAACTTATGACAAGACATAAAATCACTGAAAATTATTCGCCGTTTGACAGACTAACTGGCCAATCATTTGGAAGGAATAAATGACCAGGTGAAGCTTCACGGAAATGTTGAGTTCACTGGGAAATTGTTAGGATTCTTAACAAAACATTAACATTCAAAATCATTTAAGTTTTGTCAAATTTCAGATCCAGGCATGTAAAATAACATGGTAAGAATTTAAAATCTATCGGTGTATGACAATTTGTAAGTTTATGTGGGTGTATGAAGATCTTGGTGTTGAATTAAGGGCTGTATTGCTCTAGTAAGAGAAGACAATCAATTGACTTAAAAAAATCTCAATCCCATCACCAACTTCCGGAAGAGAAGGCCAGTTTGGCCGTTGGTATGGATGACACGTTACACATAGCATGCACTTTCTCCGAAGTTGGAGTATGGCGGCCTTAATGGTGGGATAAAAAAAAAAACGGTCACACACACAAAACTCTACTCCCTTTGTTGGGCAGATGGGATTAATCCTTGCCTGTCTATACAAGGAGTGTCCGCAGGAGTATCAGCCTGCGTACGCAGAAGAATAAATCTATCTATCTATGCACACATGCTCTGTCTGTCTGTCCGTCTCCCCTCTCTCTCTCTCTCTATATATATATATATGTGTGTGTGGTGGTGTGTGTGTGTGTGTGTGTGTGTGTGTGTGTGTGTGTGTGTGTGTGCGTGTGTTTGTACAGTAAACCATCAAAGTGTCAAGTCTTTCTCTGTCACACGCACACGCGCGCGCGCGCGCGCGCGCACACACACACACAGAGAGAGAGAGAGAGAGAGAGAGAGAGAGAGAGAGAGAGAGAGAGAGAGAGAGAGAGAGAGAATTGAAGTTTGTCATTGTTGATGCTGCTGCTGTGTGTTGCTATATGATCATGATACCAATAGTAGTCGTAGTTGTTGCTGTCATAAGTAGTAGTATTAACTGTTTATTACTATCATTGTTGTTATTATTATTATCATTATTATTTTTTGTTGGTATCATCATTATCATATTATCTCATTATCTTAACATGCATTGTCTCCCCTTCAACCTCACCGCCCCCCCCCCCTCCCCCATCCCTTCAGTTCCATTCTTTAATTAGTTGCTCACTATTTTTGCACCCATATCGTAGAGATAAGTGACCGCCTGTTCCAGCTTTGTTTTCATCGATTTGAATGTTATATGTCCGGCCTGAAGAAGACTCAGTAGGTGGAAACCTGTGCCGATTGTTTTATAACTTCTTTTCTTCGTTTGACAGCCCAGTACTTTTTTTTTCTTTCATTCATTATTTCTAGTAGTAGTAGTAGTAGTAGCAGTAGTAACATTATCATCATGATGGGGCACGATGGGTCTAGTGCATAAGGCGTCAGTCTCTTGTTCCACGGTCTGGTCCCCATTCGAGACAACCATGTTATTAAAAGAGATTTTCCCTTCGGAGTTAACATCATTCCAGACTTCAATCCCTTTTTAGTCCTTCGATCGAGACTTTAAGAACGAGGTCCCGTGCGGGAATGCATACATTAAAAAAAAAAAAGAAGCAAGCAAGCAAGAAATCATGCACGCGCCACAAGTCCCATCCCACCTGTCGGGTAAAGAGTAGGCTATTGTATGCTGGTGCGAGGGAGGACAGGAGAATACAACGCATGCCCATTTGGTCGTTTGTGAACATCGTCCCTGACGATGGATTAGGGCTGCCTCGATCGTGGAATTGAAAACGGTTGCGTACGCGAAAGTCTTTCCAATGATGGATTTCGGAACTAAGAGAGGAAAATTTAGTAGTAGTACTTGTAGTTGTTTTTGGTGGTGGTGTTGGTGGTGGTGATGGTGGTGTGTAGCTGCTGTTGTTGTGGCAGCAGCAGTAGTATTAGTAATAATAGTTGTAGTAATAGTAGCAGAAGTAAGAGTAGTATCCCATTGATTGAAGTTCCGTACTAAGGAGCACTAATAGATTGACAGCATGGGGTAGGAGGGCGGCGATAGGTGCGGAGAGAGAGAGAGAGAGAGAGAGAGAGAGAGAGAGAGAGAGAGAAGACTCCATTTAAGACAAAAATTGGTACTCGAGGGGGGAAGAGAGAGCCAGACGGACGGACAGACAGAAAAAGGAACAAAACCATGGCCGATTAGCATGCACTGCTGTGAAATTTCCAATAGCATACCCAAGGAGCATTGCAAAGATCGTTCAGCAGCACGACACATTTTATTTGGTATACATTATTATGCCACATTGAAATATAAATAACAGTGTTCCAATAATTCCAAATTAAAGCAAAAACACCTGCCTTATACGAAAAGGAAATATTTCAATGTCACGGCCATACAGGCAAGACATACGGACACAAAAACAGGGATGAGCACGCACAAACTGAACGGACACTATCATGCATTCTGGCGCAAGCGCTTGCACACACGCCTACAAACAAAAGCGAAAACACACAGATCCATGGTATAGCTCCTTTATTAACATTTACAAGAGAGATGAAGCGATGAAATGGTATCAAAACAGAAAGAAAGCAGTGAATGATGAGAGGGAGGGAGGGAGGGAAGGAGGGAGAGAGAGAGAGAACTATGTCAGAAGAAGAAATAAAGATGGTGAAACACTACAAAAATGAGGAAATTACAAGCAGTGAATTTCCTCCAGGTGTTGTAACAAGCAAAACATCCCTTCACACGCACACGAATGCTAGCAACCCTCACCCTACACCCTCCGCTTACACACACACACACACACACACACACACACACACACACACACACACGCGCGCGCGCGCGCGCGCGCGCGCGCGCGCGCGCGCGCGCGAACACAAGCCAATTTTCAAAGTCGTTGCTCTATGTTTTGTTGCTGGAATATTTTCAATGGCGTATCAAGGATAGGCCGTGGCAGAGCTTGGAACAGTAATATTTGAATCGGCAAAGCTTTGATAGGCCCTTGCAAAGACTAAGCAGCAACAATCCATTGATTGATACCACACTTAAAGTAGCCATGCGAATACAATATAAAATGTCAATGAAACAGTCACTTAACATCCAAATCCCACAGAAAATTCCAAATGGCGAATAATAAAAAATCAGATTTACACACACACACACACACACACACACACACACCCCTCCGCGTGCGCACACACACACACATACACACACACACACACACACACACACACACACACGCACACAAAAGAACATAAGCTTATTTTTTGAAGTCGTTGCTGTATGTTCTATTGCTGCAATATTTGCAATGGCGTATCAAGGTTAGACCGTAGCACAGTTTGGAACAGTAATGTTTAACTCGGCGAAGCCTTGATAGGCCCTTGCAAAGATTAGGCAGCAACACAATCCATTTATCGATATCACGTTAACAAAAATACTAGTCATGATAATGCAATGTAAAATGTCAGGGAGACCTGGTCACATATCCAAAACCCCACAGAAAATTTCATATGGCTAATAAAACACAAAACATCACACATTCATATGCACTCTCACACCATCCCATCCTACCTGCCTGCCCATCCCCTTCCAGCACATCCACACACCCTAACCCCTTCTTTTCCGCATCTCCGAGCTCACTCCCCTTCTCCCCCTGCAAAACAAGCACTAACCAAAACCACCACCCACCCACACATCAGCCTTTCCTCCAACCTATCCCCAAGTACACATGCTTCCATCATTTAGCTCCCTTGTTAACATATTCAGCACGGATGAAGTGATGAAATTGTTTAAGACAGGAAGAAAACAGTGTAGGGTTATAAAAAGGAGAAACAGACAGAGAGAGAGAGAGAGAGAGAGAGAGAGAGAGAAAGAGAGAGAGAGAGAGGGGGGGGGGCGAATTGTGTCAAAACGACAAATAAAGACAGACAAAAATGAAGTAACTACAAGCACAGAAGTTTTTAGAGTGCGTAGTCAAAAGCAAAACATCCCTTCACACCCAAACGCATGCTCAATAACCCCCCCCCCCCCCCATAAGAATATAAGCTAATTTCCTTAGTGTTGTGTGTTAAGTTGCTGTAATATTTGCAATGGCGTATCAAGGGTAGGCTGATGGCACAACTTGGAATAATGTTTGAATCGGCGTGGCCTTGATAGGCCCTTGCAAAGACCAAGCAGCAACAATCCATTGATTGAGATCACGCTAAAAGAAAATTACCCATACTAATGCAATATAAAATGTCATTCAAATCGAGTCACTACGTATTCAAATCAAAGAAAATATCAAATGGCAAATAAGAAAAAAAAAAATCGCACACAGACTCTTAATCCACACCCCATCCCATACAGTCAACCACCTTAACCCCTTCATTCCCGCGTCTCCAAGTCCCCCATCCCATCCCCCCTTTCCCCCCAAAACAAAAGCACTAAACAGACAATAAGCAACCTGCACATCTGGCATTCCCTCCAACCTTTACCCCAAGTACATACGCTTCCATCGTTTATCTCCCTTGTTAACTTTTACAAGAAAGATGAAGCTATGAAACTGTGTGTAGACAGGAAGATAGTGGATGATATAGTAGAGAGAGAGAGAGAGAGAGAGAGAGAGAGAGAGAGAGAGAGAGATGTAAATTATGTAAAAAAAACAAAACCGAGAGTGAAGCAGACAATACAATAATGAGGCAATTACAAGCACAGAATTACCAGAGGGTGTAAAATGCAACACATCTCTTCA